>JANHAO010011401.1:0-17001 GCA_026873985.1 Saraca asoca | reverse complement strand
CCGAAAATGCAAAAATTTGTAAAATAATGCCAATTGACTCAAAATCCCAAATACATAATAACTCAGCTTGAAACATGACATTTTACCTCTTAAAATGCTAAGTATAAGGGCAAATAAATATGTCAAATCTTGTGTTATCACCCAGCCACTATAAAAAGGGGTTCAAATCATTGTAAAAAGAGAGACAAGAATAGAACACAACAGAATACTTTAAACTCAACCAAAAGACTGGGAAATAATATAACTGTGGACATAGGGGTCGATTGACTTTAGCCAAACCATATTAAAAACTCTTGTTGTTCCTTGTTCTTCCTCCTTTACTTCCTTACTATTTCATACACAATCTGTAATTTGGGGTTTTCTAGACTTCTTTTTGGGTTGACCGGATTTTGCCATCAATAATGCGAAAATTTATATAAGGATAGTAGGTACAAGATAGGATTTAGAAATGATTTTCCTATATAACTATGTGAAACAAATGTTCGATTGGATGAATGTATGAATTGTAGCATGGTATGGGAAAATAGTAATAGATACAAGTTGTGGATTAATTCAAAAATCCCAGCTTTTCATATGCACTAAGCATAAATGTTAGTAGTTCACAGATTTTAAAGAGTGTTATCAAAGTTAGTTTTATGTTTTAAGTTTATATTTCTCAAACACCCCAAATTCTCTTTATTTGAAATGTTTTTATGGAAGCAATTTTATATAATTAGTTTTCTTGAAGCTGATAAAATCATTATTTTGAATATTATTTATTTATTTACATTGATTTACTACTTTATTTAATTAAACATTTCCTTATGTTAGAAATTACAAATTATTTTTCAAGGAATAAAGGTTTCTTATCAAGAAATGCATATTTAAAATTAGTCTCATTTCATGAGCATATAGAATGTACTAGGAAAGATAAGAATAAGTCAATGATACATAAATATTGGTTACCCAATAGACAAAGGGTAGGTAGGAACTCATAATGAGATAGAAAGGAAAAGTATTTTGAATGGATGAATGTGTTTACAAATTGACATAGGATAGCTAGAGGACCTACGTGTACTAGGAGATGTACATGTGATCTTCCATATGATAAAGGCTATAGGACCGATGGTCACCTATACAACAAGAAGTCATGGGATATTGTGGAATCAGGCATAATAAATATTGTGGAATCAGGCACAATAAGTTATGTATGGTCCAAAGGGACCAGTTAAAGGATAATTTAAAATTAATTAGACATTGTTTCTCCAGTATTCCTTATTGTCAATATTATATAAGATGCAAGCTTTACATGGTCATCAGATATGGCTTAATGAAGTAAGATTTATGTTTTCGTTACATTTATGATGAAATAGCAAGATCAGTAAGGTTAAGGATAGATAGTAAGTACGAGAGATTATTATGAAAGTATTGGAGATGGTTGTAATTATATTTGTTTAAGATATATTAAATTCATGTGTCATATATATATTATGTATATCCTTGTTTATATCTTCATGTATGACCAAAAGGATTTTCAACCCGAAGTTAGGTTTGCTTTTTTGCACACTGAGTAGTCATACTAACCCAATTCATTAACATCTTTTAAGTTAATGAATCTAAGGAAGTTATCTCAATGAGGAGATACTACAAAGTTTATCTATGAATGAATTTAGGTATGTGGACCTCTTGATTTACCTTAGTGGTTAGTGTCCATCTAGCTAAACAATGCATCTTCAGTTATGGATTTTGGGATTTCAATTTAAAAGTTTTATTTAAGCTTTAGAAAAATTATTTCAAAGTATGATTTTCAATAAAATCCTGCATATCATATAATTTAGATAAAATGTACCAAAAGCCATATTTTCTGCATTCATTTTCATGTTTTCTAACAATAAAAGATTTTTAGTAAAATTATGCTCATAGGTTCACGGATCACAAAAAGGTGACTTGTGCAAACCACACCCCCAGATTTTGAGATATAGCAAATTGGTATCAAAGTCATGTTTCTTTGTCTAGCACAACACATTAGGGTTAGTGGGTATTGGTTATGGTAGTATACACCTAGAAGTGTATGCTATTTATACAAAATCCATTAATCCAATCACTAAAAGTAGTCAAGCCCACATAATAGAAATTAGCATTTCAGGTCCCACAAATTAGAATTAAACATAGATAATAATGGGATCTTTCCCTTATTCCTTTAAGAGAATATGTATACACCTTAATTAAAATCTAATTTCTTGAAAAGATAATGCAATAGGTTAATTTCTTTAAAATTTAATTGATTAATTTTGTAAACAGTAGATCAATATCCTGTATAGATGCTATGCAGTAATGAAATGTAAAAAAGCAGGAGAAAAAGTAAGCAAGACCTCAATTTTTAAAGTGGTTCAACTTCACCTAAAATCACAGATAAAGTCTACTCCACTTGGATAATCCTCAACCAGATCATCACTTCAATTAAAATAAAAACTTTAAGATTACCAGGCTCCTGCATTGCTAGTACAATTTACAACACAAGAATTTACAGGGATCTTGCTAACCTAGAAGGTTTAACATAGACTCTTCTAAACCTAAACAAGATTTCTACAACATCTAGAAATCTCAAGAACAAAAGAAACAAGATTAAGATAGAAATACAATACAAAATTGAGCAATAATCTCAATTACCCTTTATGAAATCTGCACAACTTGGATCTTCAATCAATTTAATTCAAAAAAAGAATGAGGAAAAAGATGATCTTGTAAACCATTGAGAATTCTTTGATTTTTGCAGTTGAGAGAGATAGAATAATATCTTATCATATATGATCTAAAGGTGGTTGAGCCTATTTATAACTATTGTAACCGACTCTAACAAAATAACTAACTTTCAATTGGTGAATCGATTCTGGAATCAATTCAAAGTGGCTACAACTACTTTTTATTAATGAATCAATTTGTGAATTGATTCATGTATGAAGTTCATGAAGAACATTCTTGATCAAATCAGTTCATGAATCAAATTATAGCATATTAAATCAATAATTGAATCGATTAATGAATCAATTTAGCTCAAAAAACAAACCTTCAATAAGAAATATTTTTCAAAGTAATTTTTCAAATTAGCTAGAGTGAATCGATTCTAATGTATTTTCACAAGTCTTTTAATGTGAACAATTCTAAGAGTAAAAATATGGTTTTCATAAAATCTGTACTTGTGAAAAATCATTTAATAGCTCATTTGAAAAATATCTTATTTTTCTTCTCTTAATGGTTTATTCTTCCTCAAAATATCAGTTAAAAAATATTTGAAATTATGGTGATCAAATTGCTTAGATTTCATTTACAAAAGATCTTAAAAAATAAAGACTTAGATCTAAAGTTGGATTTCTTGAATCACGAACTTTGAATCTTTGAATCTATAAAACATACAACAAACACTAAAGCATATAGTTAGACATAAAATTTGTTTATAAACTAAAATTATTTTTCAGCATTAAAACCAAGGAAAATATGTTGCTAGGGTGACCTAGGCTAACATAGCATAAGATAGGATAATTGATTAATAGATAGAATAGACACGTTTAGATGTTAATTTAGAAATGATGCTTATATCCACGAATGGGTAAGGGAAATCTTAGAATGATAGGAACACCTTTATACACATGTTAAGGATGCAAGATAAGGATGACAAGTGTAATGGAAAGGTATAATTGGTAAAAGATAAAAATACCCTCAAAAGTAAGAGTAGGGTAAAAGGAAGGTTTTACCCTTGCTTAGTTGAAAAAGGATAAAGATTGGCATACTTCATGCAAAGAGGTAAATCAAAGGAGATAAAAAAAAAAACCCACTCAACATAAGAAAGTTTGTATCATCGAAATCCAATTGAAAAGACAAGAATACCATTGAACCTACATAAGGGAGTTAAGTTGGATAAATTTCATTTTGAGTTAAGTTAGGAGATTGAAGAAAGAAAAAAGTGAAAAAACTCAACCATAGGTCAACAATCAACCCCTGGTAAAAGTTATAGGTAGTCAACTTGCCATTAATGGGTGGTTAATCAATCATATGCAAAATTAGCCTATACGTAGGCTTTCTCCCCATCTTTTCTCATTTATCCTAGACCTTCTCAGTCTCTCCTAGGCCTCTGTGCCTTCTTAAGAGAGTGAACCCTACTAAGAATCCAACTCAGTCCAAACTTTCAAACGTAATTTTCAAAATTATGAAAAAGGAACCAGAAATGTTTTATAACCCAAACCTATTCCTAAATACTGATGTAGTATATCAATATGAGTATAGAACAGGGACTAAGATTGCACATCCACCCTATTTCATTTGTCTAGGGAACTATGATGAACTTCAGAGGCAAGGAATACTCTAACCTTTAGGACTGCAATTGTGACTGAAGTTCATGAGTTGTTTTTCACCTATTTACATAAAAGCCATAAGACATTTTTATGCCGACCTTAGAGAAGAATCAGTTAACCCTTCAATGCTAAAGACTTATGTGTATGGAACTAAGATTACCATAACCACCAATCTACTCCAAATACTATTTAGATGTCTTGCTAATGGAACCCCATTGATGTATTTTGAAATCTACATCATGAGCAAAAATGAATTCCATACCCTAAGCCAAACTATTTTAGAAGAATTTCCACTCAATTCCCAAGTACTATGCTTCCTCATAATCAACATCCCACTACCTCAAGAGATCAAAACAACTAGAGCCACTTGTACGAACCTAACTTTGATAACTTTATTATGGGATTCAAGAAGATGTGGCCTACCATGAACCATCATAAAGTACATGTTGACCATGGTTCAACAAAAGGCTTTAAGATGGTTACCATATGGATTAGCTATCACAGCCATTCTGGTTCACTTTAAATATGAACTAGAAAGTTCCAAAGGATGGCATTCAGAACTCATGTCTATGAATATGTTCTTTAAGTTAGGTTACAAAAAGGTTGGAGGCTGATGGGTTCTGGAAAATAAAATGTGAGATAGATAACAAACAAAAGAGAGAAGTGAGTCATCAAGTAATGCCACAAGTGGGTAAAGAAGAATGTCAATTTTCTGAGCCTGAATGAGTACTTTGCTAGGAGAATGAATTGTCATTGAAACTTAAGAACTACTTAGAGTTATGTCAACACAAATAGGGATAGTAAACCAAAGACTTGGGACAATGGTTTAAAGGATTCAAGCCTCAGATGTGATAATGGAACAAAGAATGAACCATATCAAGGAACACTTAAAGGATAACTAAGATGCAATAGTTTTGGATGCAAAATAGATTTGAATTAAGACATTAGATTTCATGTTTTATGTTATGATTAGCAATTTTGTTTAAGCCTTCTTTTTTTTTAGTTAATTTTTATGATACAAATAATGTCAATCAACGGTGACATTTAGATATAAGTGTATGAATTAATGAAAAATTCTTTTCATGACTTTAAATTAAGTGCAAACTTTTATGAGAAAGAAATACCATAAAAAAAGGAATAGTAGGCATCATGATGAATGCCAATTAAAATAGAATAGGATAAGATATGGAATGATATGAAAGAGTGTTAATATGTTTGATTGTGTGAGTATCACTCAAGGACTTCCATGAGGCATAGCATAACCCAACTAATGGAAGTACTCTTAAAGGTACCCATTTTTGTTTTAATGGAATGTTTGAACTATGTGATGTGATGCTTATAAAAATATGAAAGTAGACTGAGTTAAAAAATGCATGCATTGTTATGAATGCTATTTTGCATGTGTTTGAATAAGAATTAAGTATAGCTAGCATGCTTCACAAAAAAGAGAATGGATTCATGTTAATTAGGAATTGCATGAGAGTAAGATGAAGAAGCAGACATTGGCACATAAAAAAGAGGAAGAAACATAAGTAAGGATTGACTAGAACCCATAGATCACCATATATATGATACTAGAGAGAGGAAGTTAAGTACCAATAAGGAGAAGGACTGGAGCAGAAAGTAGCAATAACCATAAGGAATCCATATAGAATAAGTTAGGTACCAGTATGTTATGAGTGAAATGAGGATCATGGAGCAAGAATAAGGAATAGTTAAAATACAACACAAAAAGATTGAAACTGAAGGACAAGAATCAAAGAAAATAGAGGATGCCATAATAATCAAGATAGAATCATAGCAGCATAGTGGAAATGTGATGGATATCATGATGTTCAAGGCAAGGTTAGTATGAATGGAGAGATCAAAGATGAATAGATAAAAGAACTAAGATAAGATATGGATAAGAATGTAGATAATGATCAGCTAGTAGCAAGAAAATATGAATCAAGGAAGTAGTTGAAAGTATATCATAAAGATTAAGGACAATATAACAAACCCTACCATTAGTATAAAATAGAAACAAGCCCCTTAAGCCTAGAATGTACATAATGGGACAATTCAAAAATGAATTTTCTTAAAGGGAGAATTTATAATATCCCCATAGGGTCAACCTAATTACATTTAAACAGGTGTCTAGAAAGATGGCTATTTGATCATAAGCTTGGTCCTCAAGGGTGGATTGGCTAGGCGGCCACTCTATAAAAGGCATTTGACCGCCATGTATGGTCATTTGAGGTCAATTAACCATGCTTGACAGGTTGACCTAGCACCACCCTAAGCCTATATAATGTGATCACCCTAATTCAAAATCCTCATTTACCAATGAGTAGCTTCCTAGGGAACATCGCTTAATGAATTAGGATTCTAGTTTGCGCTTTTCATGGTATAAACCTAAGGTACTTGTTGATGGTGGATTTTGATCAAACATGAATCCAGCCAACAGAGGGGATTCTTTCAGAACCAAAGCTATTTCCTAATTGCTTGGGGAGGTGAATGATGAAAGACAGTAGGAGGGAGAAGGGAAGAAGTAAAACACAAAAGTTTAATGTGGTTTGGCTAAATTTGGGTAGCATCAGATCCTACATCCATGGAGATGTTTTTACTTAATCTGAAGGAGGTTTTGCAAAGCTTTGGTTATGGTTTCTAGTAGAGTTTTTGCTAGTATTCTCTTCTTTTCTTTTTTTTTACAATGGTCCTAACACCCCCATTTATAGAAGCACAGAGGGGTACAAATGGAACTAAATAAACTATACATTTGTTACATCAAATATTAAATGTACAGGACTACCTAGGGCACTATAGACTGGCTTCTACAAGTTGCTTTCTATGCATAGGACCCCGATGGTCATATTTTGCAAAATGGCAGTGCGAGTTATCTGCTAGCCTTACACTCGACCTCAGTAAGCTTTTGAATGGGCAAGACTTCATCCTAGCAAGCTTGAGCTCGTATGCTAAGACTACTACTGGTTTGTGACCTCGAGCTCATTCAGCCAGCGAGCTCAGGTCCTTAGCGAGCTGAGGCCCTTTGTGCAGCGACCTCATAGTCTGGCAAACTTATTCCTTTTGCTGGACTTGAGCTTCTGCCAGCCCACTTCACAGAGCCAAATTCTCATTATAATATTAGCCCCCTAACTCTCAGTTCACTTTATGAATTGGGAGTTGTGATTCTTTCTGGAAGGAGCTTCTTTTGCAATTAAAGTCTTTAGCGTTTGGACTATCGTGTAGTCACTTCAAAGTTCACTTCACCTGAACCAAGCCATACTTCTTTCTGAGCATGATTCTTAGTTGTTGGCATGGCGATCCGATTCTTTTTAGTCCATCCAATTTAGGGGTAGCTAGTTACCCTTTGGGTCTTTCAACAGACACAACTGGTCTATATAAACCTTGTGAAGCTCTTCAGGCTTCCTAGTAGAGTACTCCAATGGATGCCAAAGTTAAACCCCTCATGTTTTTGATAGTTTAGTTTCTATCAAAGCATTTTGAGGCATGCATGGCCTACTGCAGAAGATCACGAGGCATGAATAGCCTACTACACATAACTCTCATGGATAGCTCTTTATGCTAGCTGTGGGGGAATCTTGTTCAGATCTTAGATTATTTCTTCACAATTCTATTCTGGGTTTCAGCCTTGCCAGCTAGACTCTTGGTGCTTTTTGAATTTCTTTGGGCTTGAGGGAGCCACTAGATGAGAAGTGTTATAAGAATGAGCAGCCGAGCTTGCTGGCCCTCCTACTGGCAAGAGTTTGTCTCCCAATAACTGGCTTTCTTCTTCTCTGTGGAAGCAATAGCTATAGGCTTTTTTGCTTTTGATCCTGTATTTTGGATCTTCTAATGTAAACTTGTCTCATTGAATGAGATTTTAATGAAGTGAACTTCTTTTGCAACTCTTGAATTGTTGTATTAGACAATCTGCTTGAATGAGTTGTTGTATAATAACTAAATGAAATATTTTGATAGCCAATCGATTGTATTCTTCAATGAATCTGAACATTTTGTGCCTTGAGTAGATAGTGAGTTTTATCCAGAGAGATCACATGTGAGCTGTGAATCATAGTGATCTTGTTGCTTTAGACAAATAATCAAGTTAATTTTAGCATCTTTGTGCTTCAATGAGCACATAGCTACACTGGCACTGAGCTTTTAAGAGTGTCTCTATACCTTAGTGAGCATGCAGCTATGTTGGCATTGAGTTTTTAGGAGCACCTCTGCGCTTCAACGAGCATGTAGCTACATTGCCTTTGAGTTTTTAAGAGTGCCTCCATGCCTCAATGAGCACATAGCTACACTAGCATTGAGTTTTTAAGAGTACCTCTACACCTCAACGAGTACGCAGCTACACTGGCATTGAGTTTTTCAAAGCACCTCCGCTCCTTAGCAAGCGCACAACTACATTGGTATATTAGATTTGTACATTATAATTAGCAAAACAAAATTATACTTTGATAAAGGCAATAAAGAAAGTAATTAAAGCACATTCTTAACATATAATATGAACTAAATCTCCTCACTCTCGACTGGGATCTCACTAAGGATGTTGAGATAGCTGCTCCACAAGTCGCACCACATACCCTTGCAGGCACCCTCTTTTGATGAGGTCTTCTATCACGTCCTTCAATGCCCAACATTCTGAGGTGTTGTGTCTAACCTCATTGTGGTAGGCGTAGAATTTATCTTTATTTTTGTGTCGACTAGGAGTCTATCAAGACATTGGCTTTTTGAAATCTTCTCTATCTCGCTCAGCTAGGAATATCCTATCTGGAGTGTCAGATAGAATGCTACAGTTTTCGTGGCAACCTTGGTATCGAGGCCACTCATCCTTGCTCCTCTTGATGATCTAAAGATCAAAGCCATCCACTCCTTCTCTGTGGTTGTTCTTCCTTTTATTTTGATCCAAACTGCTCAAATCATACCTCTTCAAGCCAAAAGTTTCATCCCATCTACTTGCCTCACAACTCACTCGTAGAAATCCCCAAGATCCTTCACTGGTGAGTTGCAAATGCTTTTGTATAGCTTCTCGTCCTTGCAGAGTCCTATAGAGATTGTTGCCAAAATGGTTTCTTCTGAAGGATTTTCTACATTATTAACCTTTTGTCTGAACCAAGTGATGTAGTCCTTCAACAACCCCTCTTTTCATTGGAAGATAGTAGCAAGGTAGAGTGAGCTATCTTTTCAATACTTGATACTGGTCAACAAATTTCTTCTGCCACTCCTCTTAGCTACCTATGCTACGAGCTAGAAGACTTCTGAATCATGTCAAAGGTGAGCCTCCCAGTGTTGCTGGGAAGACATAGCATTTCACCAAGGGATTAATCGCCTTGAGATCAATCTGGACATTGAATGCATCTAAATGATGTACGGTTCTCTATCCCTGTCATAGAGCAGAATTGAGGGAACTTTGAACTTGGGGGGAAGGGGATGCACTTCAATTTCTTTGGTGAATGGTGACCTCACTTCATAGTGAGCTTGTTTATCTGGAGCTTGAAGACATTCTTCAGATTGATTCACCATTTAAAACAACTTTTCTACAAGCAAATCTCATACCAGAGACCATTAATTCTCCTGGTTGTAGCTGTAGCGACCTAGAATGTGCTCTTCACCATCTCTACCTAAACATCTGGATTGGTGCTACTGGCAATTTTTTCTAGGTGTGATGACTTCAGCCTGCCTTTGCAAGCCCTAAACGTAGCTTTGTGCTAATGCAGTTACCGCTCTAGTCAACTCTCCCATCATGTTTTCTAGCTTCTCCTGGCATTAAAGCTAGACTCGGATTCCTTCACTCCCATTTGTGATAGCAGCAGGTTAAAAGAAGCTGGCTAGGGGTGGAAAGGTAGTGGCACCTGTAACAAGAGCTGTTAAAGAATCCATTGAAGAAATATGACCCTTTGGCGGGTTAACTTGAGCATTTGAAGCTCTTGTGGTTCTCCCTCTAGCCATCGTAACTGCACAAAGGATTGAACAGAAGATAAATGATCAACCAATACACAGATGGGTCCCACTAGGTGTGCCAAAATGTTGACCGTGGATTTCAGTTAAACCTGAATCCAGCCAACGTAGGGGGTTCTTTTAGGACCCAAGGTATTTCCCAGTTGCTTGGGAAGGTGAATGATGAGAGACGGCGGGAGGGAGAGAGAGAACAAGTGAAACATGAAAGTTTAACATGGTTCAGCTAAATCTGAGCAGCACCAAACCCTACGTCCATGGAGATTTTTTTTATTAATCTAAAGAAGTTTTTATAGAGCTTTGGCTATGATTTCCAGCAAAGTTTCTACTAGTATTCTCTTATTTTTTTTTTTTTACAATGGTCCTAACCCCCTATTTATAGAAGCATGGAGGGATACAAATGGAACTAAATAAACTGTACATTTGTTACATCAAATATTAAATGTACAAGACTACCTAGGGCACTATAGAATAACTTCTACAGATTGCTTTCTACTGTGGGACCCAATGGTTATATTTTGCAAAATGGTGGTGCAAGTTATCTACTAGCCTTATGCTTGACCTTAGCAAGCTTCTGGCTGGGTAAGACTTCGTCCTAAAAAGCTTGAGCTCATTTGCTAAGGCTACTATTGGTTCATGACCTCGAGCTCGTTCAGCCAGCGAGCTTGGGTCCTTAGTGAGCTGAGGCCCTTTGCACAGAGACCTTACGGTCTGGTGAACTCATTCCTATTGTTGGACATGGGCTTCTACCAGCCCACTTCACAAAGCTGAATTCTCCATACAATAGTACTTTAAGGTTTTTGGCTTAAAAGGCTAATTTTTTATCTTAAGTTCCTTTTAATTTAGTTTTGATCTTTTTTTTTTGTCTCCTGGATTGTTGAAAGGTGTTTCTCCAATAATGAAAAGTGTTATTTTCAAAATTACCCTAAATGTATTTTGTATATTAAAAATTGGGAATATGATTAGAGAATTTAAGGCCTGAATCGATATGAATTGTTATTAAACTTGCAGAGGTTAAAGGATTATGGATTAGACTGAGAATAGTCTTGAAATGTAAGATTTCACAACTTTAGGTATAGGCCAAAATTTACATGGGGACAATGGGTACAACATAGAACTTAGGAATTGTTTTCATACATGATTATGTCAAATGAATGTTTGATTGAATGAATGAATGAATCAAAACATGATATGGGAAAGTAATAATGGATTCAAGTTGTGAATTAATTCAAAAATTGCAGCTTTGCATATGCATATAAGTATGAATGTTAAGAGTTCATTGATTTTAGAGAATATCATCGAAGTTAGTTTTATATTTTAAGTTTATGCCACTTAAGCACCCCAAATTCTATTTATTCAAAATACTTTTATGGAAACTATTTTATATAACTAGTTTTCCTTAAACTAATAAAATGATTATTTTAAATATGTTTTATTTAATTACATTGATTTAATACCTCATTTAATTACATTTCCTTATGTTAGAAAGTACATATTACTTTTCAAGGAATAAAGTTTTCTTCTCAAGAATGCATGTTTACTATTAATCTCATTTCATGAGTACATAGAACACACTAGGAAAGATAAGAATAAGTCAACAACATATTAATGTTGGTTGCCCTATAATGAAGGGTAGTTAGGAACTCATAATGAGATAGAAATGAAAAGTATGTAAAAGGGATGAATGTGTTTGCAAATTGACACATGATATCTGAAGGACCAATGTGCACTGGAAGATGTACATATGGTCTTCCATATGACAGGGGTTATATGACAAATGGTATCCCATATGATAGGGGGTTATGGGTAGATGGTCACCCATGCAATAGGAAGTCATGGGATATGGTGCAATCAAACATAATAAGTTACATATGGTCCAAAGGGATAAGTTAAAGTTAAGTAGACATCGCTTCTTTGGTATTCCCCATTGTCAATATTGTATAAGACGCATGCTTTACATGGTTATCATATATAACTTAGCAAAGTAAGTTTTATGTTTTAGTTACATTTATGATGAAATAGCAGTCAATAAGGTTAAGGATAGATAGTAAATATACAAGATTATATTGGAGATGGTCATAATTATTTTTTTAAAATACATTAAATTCATGTTTTCTCATATATATATATATATATCCTTTTTTATATTTACATGTATGACCAAAAGGATTTTCAACCCAAAATTGGATTTGTGTTTCTATTTATTGAGCAGTCTTACTTACACCATTCGTTAATACATTTTAGGTTAATGAATCTAAGGATGTTATCAATGAAAGATACTTCAAAGTTTGTATGTGAATGAATTTAGGTACGTGAATCTCTTGATTTACTTTAGTGATTAATGTTGGCCCAGCCAGACAATCGATCCTTAGTCATGAATTTTGGGATTTCAGCTAAAAAAGTTTTATTTAGGTTTCAGAAAAATTATTTTGAAATATGATTTTCAACAAAATCATGCATATCATGTGAGTTAAATAAAAAAAAAGGCCAAAAGTCATATTTTTCATATTCATTTTACTGTTGTCAAATACTAAAGGATTTTTAGAAAGATTATGCTCTTGGGTTCTCAAATCATCATAGAATGATTCATGCCAATCACACCCCCAGACTTTGAGATATGACAAATGCCTTACAATAACCAAAGAAAGATAAAAATAAAAAATAAAAACTAAAGCCAAAATGAATTTAAGGTAAGAAACTAGTTTTTTCATTCTATAAACCTGTCCCTATGCTCATACTCTTGAAAAGTGCAAATCAGAACCCTCTTTCATTGAACAAAACACTTTAAAAGCTACTTATAAGTGAAATATGATTATGAATTTTACTAAAGAGGCTCTTTATTTCTAGACTCCCAAAGATAATTAGTCAACCAACCATAAGTGACTAATCAACTAGACTGATTGGTGGCCAACAAAATAGTACCAATCAATCAGTTGGTCTATGTTCATCCACCTTTTTGGGCTAAAACCATGGTCCAAATAGTCCTTTGGCCTCATTCTAAGCCTATATTACCTTAACCTAGCCAAAGTCATCCTAGCCTAATTCATGTTTTTTCAAAATGCATATCTTACCCTTAATGCGTCATGTTATAGGCAATGAAATATTAGGCCTATTTAATTTATACCTTATAAATTAAAGTCAATTACAAAATGCTATTTGCTAAGATAAAATCCTATGTGAATATTTAAATAAGATAATGTCATTATCAAAATATTACAAATAATTATCTTTTAATTAATCAAGAGGCAAAAATCAAGTATTTATCATTTTATGAAATTGAGAGATAATTATAAAGAAGCTCCAAGGTGGTGGCCTAATGGTGAAGGGCTTAGGTAGTGTTAACGTTAGATTTTGGTTATGCCCCAAACTTTGGCCAACGGGGGGATTCTTTCAGGATCTCAAGCTTGTATTCGATTTAGACGTAATAGAACGGTGAAATAAACAAAGATGAAGGGAAGAGTAAGGAAGAAGACACAAGGTTTAACATGGTTCGGCCAAATCCAGAAATCATTGGACCCTACATCTATGGTAGTGTGCTATTGCAATGGTGTAATTACAATGTTACAATGTTGCCCTTCATTTTGGTAGAGCTTCTACACAAAAAAATTGGCTCTCTGCCCTCTTCCAATAATGCAATCCTATTTATAGAGGAAGAAGGAGTTATATGCATTAATTACAAGCTACAGTTGTGTTACATCAAGATATAAATGAGAAAGATAATAAACAGCCTACAATCCGGCTATTGCAGAATATAGGCTGTGGGATTGGCCCCCTTGGTCAGCTGTAGACTTGTGTTTGTCTACATCCATTACTTGGTACAGCTTTGCCAAGGGAGGTACTGGGTGTCTCGAGCAGGAATTCCTGGCCCGGGGGCATCATGGGGACCTATTGTAGTGAGTTTGCTGCTGCTTAGTGAGGTAGCAGGCTTGAGCAGGGTGATTGGCTACTTGACGAGCTGGTCTTATGCTCTTCTCACTGCCTCACTGCCTCGCTGCCTTGTGAAGCGAGGCTTGCTTCGCGAGATGGTGTCAGGGCTATTTCGCTGTGCCGCTTTCTAATAGGTGAAGCGATGCTCACTGAGTGCCTTTGGCGAGGCGAGGGGCTTGGCCTTTGCCACACTCTGGGGCTCATTCACTTGAGGCCATTTTTACAAATAACAGGACCGAATCGATTTTCACATATAACATAAGCCACCCAACTCTTAGTTTGCCAAGTCAGCTAGGAGTTAAGACTTTGTAATTCCTGATCTGTCATAATCTTATTTCATGTATTTTCATTAGCTCACGGCTGGAGCTCTCTAATGCAGATCTACATTGTTGAGCTCTTTCAATGAATGAAAGTTTTTTTTCCACAATTTTTCGTTTGTTGTCATTTTCCTTTGTAAACACTTCGGTTTGAGCCATCTGTGCAACCTGGGCGTAGTCAGAAGACAGCATGAGTTGTGAATGGGAGCAATGTTGCACCTGGGTTGATCCTGTGACCAAATAAAAGAACAGATCAGTGTGAAATTGTTGAATAATGAAATAAGTTCGCATGTGAGCTACGAAATTATCAATTGAGCAATCTTGTGCTCAGGTCGATCTCGTGGTTGAGCAGATAAATGCACATGGGAGCTGTGATTTAATTGAGTTCGCATAAGAGCTGGGAATTTGTTAAATGAGCGATCTCATGCTCGGGCCGATCTTGTGGCCAAATGCGCTTAAGAGCTATGACTTAGTTGAGTTCGCATGAGAGCTGCGAATTTGACAGGTGAGCAATCTCATGCTCAAATAAAGGGTGATCGATCTTGTGGTAGGGGCGATCTTGTGCCCAAATAAAAAGGGTGACCGATCTTGTGGTCAGGGCAATCTTGTGCCCAAATAAGTGAGTATTTTTTTTAGTGTCTCCACACCTCAGTGAGCACACAGTCATACTGGCATAAGCGAGTTTATTTTGAATGTCTTCATGCCTCAGCGAACTCGTAGCTCAACTGGTTAAGTGAGTTTATTTTGAGCATCTCCACGCCTCAATGAGCTCACAGCTCAACCAGTTAAGTAAGGTTATTTTGAGCATCTCCATGCCTCAGTGAGCCCATAGCTCAATTGGCACCTCAGTGAGCCTATAACTGGTTAAGTGAGTTTACTTTGAGTGTCTCCACACCTTAACGAGCCTGTAACTCAACTAGCACCTCAACGAGCCCGCAGCTCAACTAGTGCCTCAGTGAGGCCGTAGCTTAACTGGTTAAGTGAGTTTATTTTGAGCGTCTCCATGCCTCAGTGAGCCCGTAGCTCAACTGGTTAAGTGAGTTTATTTTGAGCGTCTCCATGCCTCAGTGAGCCCGTAGCTCAACTAGTTAAGTGAGTTTATTTTGAGCGTATCCAAGCCTCAGTGAGCTTACAACTCAACTGGTTAAGTGTTCATCAACTCTTCTTCGGATTAAGCTCCAGGGGGCCTCAACTAAATGAAAGATTAAAGTGTGAAGCCTTTCATAAGGTTTGCGATAAGTTGACAGCATGCGGACTGTGGACGTTACTAGGATGATAAAATAAAACTTAATATTAGTAATTGTATTCAAAATGTTTATACAATTTACAAATAGATACAAGAGTTCAAAAGATCGTCCTGATAGTAGGGGACCGCTCTCGCTCGACGTCCCACCGGGATGATCCATATTGTTGCCTGGAAGGCTACACAATGTAATCATGCAAATGACCCCTTTTGATGAGATCCTTAATAGCATCTCACAGTGCCCAGCATTCTGAAGTAACATGCCTGAACTCATTGCAATATGCATAGAATTTTCCCCGGTTGAGTATCGACTTGCCGGGAGTCTTCAGGGGCGGAGGCTTTCTGAAGTCTTCCTTGTCGCTTTCCATTGTGAAGATCTTGTCCTGAGCATCTGACAAGATGCTATAAGTGTTGTGGTGAGCTTGGAATGGGGGTTGCTCATCCTTGCTCTTCTTTGCGAGTTGGAATTTGGGGTTGTCATTCCCATTCCCATAGTTATTCCTTTTCCTGTTCGAGGCTGAACCACTTGTTTCGATTCTCTGTGAGCCGAAAGTCTCGTGCCACCTGATTTGTTTCATGGCCAGCTTGTAGAACTCACCTAGGTTGCCCCACTGGGGATTTATACAGGCTCTTGAATAGTTTTCCATCCCTGTGGAGTCCCGCCGAGATGGTTGCCAGAATAGCCTCATCCGAGGGCTTTTCAACATTATTGGCTTCATGCCTGAAGTAAGCGAGGTAATCTTTCAGTGCCTCCTGCTTACCCTGGAAGATTGTAGTGAGGTGGCATGGGGGCGTGAGTCACTTCTGCAGCGCTTGGTATTGATCGACAAACTTGTCCTGATATTTCTCCTAACTACTGATGCTGCGAGCTGGGAGACTCTTGAACCATGCTCGAGGGACTTCACCCAAAGTAGTAGGGAAGACGCGGTGCTTAACCAAGGGGCTACAAGCTTGAAGATCCATCTGGATGTTGAACAAGTACAAATGGTTATGTGGGTCACTGTCTCCATCATATAGCGGAATGGCTAGAACTTTAAGCTTACATGGCAGGGGTGTTGGTGTATGCCCTTGAAGCCAATCATGGGATGATTATTTGTTTGCATACATTATATTATGTTTTAATGGCAATTGAATTATTATATTTTTTTATATATCTGTGTAATATAAATAAATATGATAATTGTCCTTAGAATAATTTATTATTCTTAAAATGTCCCTAGTCGAGTATTGTTGTGAACTGGGA
>JANHAO010011400.1:0-16995 GCA_026873985.1 Saraca asoca | reverse complement strand
TTATTTTCTATTTCTTATTACTTCCTCTTTTCTTCAATAAATTTGGATAGTTAAAGTGTAAAGATTCTAGTAATTAAAACAGCTTTCCAGTGGGATCGACCCGTATTCGCTGGTTTCTACTACAGTTACGCTATGCGCTTGTAGATATTTTAAACACACATCACCCACCTCTAGCAATGGACCCAAATACTGAGGGCCTAATGGATAGGGCACTACTTGATGTACCTACAGCTCTATCGCCACTGGGTGAGGCTAACGAATGAGACAATCCTTCATCAAATGACCCATCTAACTGCATCCAAAATAAGCTCCAATAACTCTTCTACAAATCCCTGAATGAATCTTTCCACAAGATTGGCACATCCCCGATGCCTCATGTATAACTAAAGCAAGAGGACCGAAACAAGATCCTCCAGAAGAAGGTTGATTAGGAACAATGGCACCAAAAGGTCTCCCAAATTAGGGTGTACTTAAGTTATTGATATTTGCCCTCCTAAATCTCCACTAGAACTTTGAGTTCTAGATTTCTTTCTAAAGCCCCCTTGAACCTCTCTATCCTGTCTTCTTTCTTTAAGCCTCACTTCCAATTTCACTGCTCTATCATGCACTTTCTTATATGTGGTATTCTTGGTAAATGGTATAGTGTTAAAATATTTATCGTCTAAGCCCTTAGCAAATCTCAAAGCTTTATCCCTTTTAGTAGGGTCAAATTTCTTGCAAATTGGGAGAGATAGAGGAATTGGATAGCATACTCAAAAACAGTTGAACCTCTTTATCTCAAATTGTAGAATTGTTGCATCTCTTCATATCACTATCCTTCAGGGAAAAATTGCTCTAGGAAGGCTGTGTGAAACATGTCCCAGGTGATGGTTCCTTCACCCACGAGCTTACTTTGTTCCCATGCTTGATATTATCTAATTGTTGCTCTATCAAGCTAGAATTTCACCAGCTTCAAAGCCATTTCTTCAAGGAATTCCATAATTCACCACCCTTATTCAATTTGATCGAAAAATTCTATTGGATCTATGGAGGATCTAACTCCTAAGTATCTAGGAGGTCCCATCTTTTTGAACCCACACATATATTCTTCAAAGCTTTTACTAGTTGATGGTGCAAAAGTTGGATGAGCTGGAGGCATTTGGATTTCTGGCCCCCTTCCTTGACTCTATATTCCTTGGTGAGCCATTTTTTTCATAAATTCTATCATTAGGTTCTTAAAATCTGTAAACCATGCTGGAACCTCAGAAGAAGAAGAACCAGCTGAAGTCCCTAATATGGAAGGAGCTCATGATTCAAAACGGGAGCTTTTTACTTGTGATTCTCTTTATGTAGATCTACCTCAGCCTTTAGTATGGCCTTAGCCTTGAACCCTACCCTAACCCTAAGGGAAAGTCTAAGAAGAAAAAGAAGATGGTTATTGGGTTACTTCTTCGAATGCTTCATCAATTTACCGTCCACTTGGGAATCACATTTTGGATGACATTTTCCTATATTGAAACAAAAAGATTGGTTTTAGACCAGAATCAATATACACGCTTATGGAACTAGGAATTTACGAAGTGCAGAGATTATTAGTTTACATTCATGGTATGAGCATTAGCATATCCTTATTTATGTGTCATGCTCCCAAGCGCACTAACATAAACTTGGTATGTCTATCCCGTAATGGCAATTGGAGACCTTTATCATGCGCCTAAACCTTAGACCATACTCTGATACTGACTTTGTCATGTCCCAACCCATGGAACATGACCGGCGTAGGAGCTTACTAATAGGAAACCTCCTACAAGCCTGACAATACCAGTTTATACTAAATATTCACAATTTTTATAAATGTATATTTAAACGATCACATGACAATTCTACCAAAAATTTGATAGAATTTCCCATGTTTTTCAAACATCTTGGCACAAGTTTGTAATACCTCAAAAAAATAATAAAAAAAGAGGCTGAAGGACTTCATTGAAAACTTTAAAAAATTCGTTGAGGCCAAATTGTAAATGCCTTTTTCCCAGAAGGACCTATTTGAAGTCGGTGAAAAGCTTTGGTGTCAAACCACAATTTGTCCCATTTCCTTTTATGTATATATATATATATATATATTCCCACCTGGCCTTCTCTCTCTCTCTCTCTCCAGCACGTTTTTTCTCCAACTTCCTCTCTCGAAGCTTCCTCCTCTTTTAACTGCATCATCTTTCCATTTTCTACTTGCTACCATCGACCAATGGACTTCTAGTAGCTTTCTGTCATCCTCCTCTCTTCACTGGCATTTCTACATTAATGGGCTAGCTCAGTATCTCCCTTTTCGGCTGAAACCATCCTTACTTTGGCCAGTCTTCTTCCTCCCCAGCTTGTCACTGATCAGTAGTGTTTTGGTCATACATCTTCTCTTCCTCTTACTCAAGCTCAATGCGTAGCAACTCATTTGTGCATTCATCTTTATCTCTAACTTTGGCTGGTTCAGCTAGCACCATAGCTAGCTTATCGACGAAGCTTCCTTCAGCGGCAAGCTGGCCACCAGTACTTCAAACTCTGATGAGTATTCCTAGAATAAAATATTTATTTTATAGGAAGTTTACCTTAAGTTTTTCAAGATGGTTAACTAGAAACCCTAACCCACAAGTTGAGAAATGCTGAAATATTGTTATTCATCAGCTCCAGATAACTTCCTTTTGACAAATCGAGCACTTCGATGACAAATTTGGAGCTTTAGCTGGCTTAGGTTATTCTAAGAAATGTTTGAGGTGAGTGGACAATCCTCCTCACTTCATAATCCCATTTGTAAATAGGAAATAATTTGTATTATATGAAATCTTATTAATCCTTTTAAATAATGAATTTGCTTTATATATAATAAGGTGGTTTTGAAAGTATATTTACATTTTACATGTTGTATATGAACATGAAATGATTTGCTGTGATATGATTATGCATTTTCATTTCACGTTATATTATGGGTATTGGCTATTTTATTTTCTATGTAATAAATGAATATAAAAATGTTGTAACAAGTTCATGCATATTTTGATAAATGTTGCTTACCCAAATAATGAATTTTATGTTACATGATATATATAAAATGTTGATTTGGAATTCTGGATCCATTGGTAATTCCCTAGAAACCCTCAAGTGTACTTGTGACTAGTATGTTTGCTGGAGGAATAAGGTTAGGGAGATATGTATGGTGCAATAAAGTAGGATGGAGATATGTGCTACATTTGATATGATATTGTTAAGTTGGTTGCTTGTAGGGAATTACTCCTTGGATCCTAATGGTAAATAGATAAAATAGTCATTACAAATATCTTACTATGTTGAGATTTAATGAAATTTTAGAAAATTTTATTGGTTTTCCCTCACATTTTTATTTACTTAATTTCTTTCTTGAATGGTAGTTTTCAAATATATTTTGAAACTATGGCTATTGAACAGGTAAGCATATCTTCATGGCAATTTATTTATATTAATATATATATATATATACTCTCGAGCTTGATTTTTAAAATGAGATTTTTGGTGATTATGAAATTGTTTACTCACTGAGTTTCTATGAAACTCACTCCTCTCTTTCCATGTTTTTCATAGCCCCAGGATTCTCCCACCATTCCTTTATCTCACACGAATTCAGGATCTACTTCTTGAGCGAGTAGGTCATTTCTGCTAAGCACACAGGTATACAAATGATGGACTTTGATGGCAGTTGGTAGGAATGCAATTTACATGTGTATGATGTCTAGATGCCCAATAGGATAGGGAATGTTTAGTTTGGGCCACTACTTTATTTTTGTTATGTGTTGTCTAAATTATATTGGGCATGTAGCCCTTTTTGTATATGTAGGCCTTGTGCCACGGTGTTTGAAAAATAGGAAAATTTCTATCGGATTTTTGGTAGAATTGTCATATGATCGTTTAAATATGTATTTATAAAAATTGTGAATATTTAGTATAAATTTGCATTGTCATACTTGTAGAAGGTTTCCTATTGGTGACCTCCTATGCTAGTCACGTTCCATGGGTTAGGGTGTGACACCCTGTATAATTTCATTATTCACATCATCTTACCACAAGGGCGACACAAACTCATGCTTACCTATATAGAAATACATGTACTCTCATATCTGAGCTAAATAGCCCTTCAACCTTCCTCACAGAATTTTGAGCCTTATGTTGGTGGTAGCATAGAGTTAATCCCAAGGCTCCCTGCCATATGGACTAATCTTCATAAAGATCTTCCAAGCACAGGGATGTAACCTGGGATAGTTTGATGCAACCTATCTTGAGCTAATATTAATCAACATGTTTGGAATTTTAGATATAAGTAGGTCGAAGGCAACTATGTCCCATGTACTAAACAAATATGAGTTAGGTAGTAGAGATAGGCTATGGATGAGATGTAAGAGGAGTTGACATGGTAACTACACAGGAGTAGGCTTGACTAGCCCCCAAGGTGCCCTCTAAAGTTAGGACAACCATGAATAAATATCTTTGGAGACACCACAAGTGGGGCACATGATTGATAAACTATATGAACTCATGTAGAACATAAGCATTATCACCTATCATTGACTAAGCCATATTGAGTAGAGGATGAATATCTTGGAGGGTAAAATGGATTGATTGTGTGACACCATCTATATGGAAGACCAAGATTAATAGATGGTAGATAGCTTAGGACCAGGGTAGGGCTAGTAACCATTTTTTGTTTTCTTTGATAGTGACACCATCTATATGGAAGACCAAGATTAATGGATGGTAGGTAGCTTAGGACCAGGGTAGGGCTAGTAACGCCTTTTTGTTTTCTCTGATAATGATGTACATGATTAAGGTCATGTAATTAGTAGTTCGTTTAGTTTTGTTTTCTTTATTTTTGGATGATGGTAATGTCACCACAAAATAATGTTTATACCTTAAACTTTTGAAATTTTATTATGCATTTGAAATTCTTGTTATATGATCTTATGAACCTTCGTGAGATATATCAAATGCAACCTTATAGAAGACATGGAAAGGAATAAAGAATTCCTAGGAAAAGGGAATTGAAGGCGTCATAAAGAATGCCTAAGATGAGAAAAAAATAAGATGAGGTATAAGATAGTGTGAAGTAACAACAAATGATATGTTTGAATGTTCACTGCTTAAGGACTTAGTGTGAGTACCCTAATAGATACCTATTGTTGTCTTTGATGGACATTATGCTTGAATATTTTATATGCTAAATATACATAAGGACTTGAATGGAATCTAAGTTAGAATATGTATGTTATGGATGTTATTTTATATGTGTATGACTAAGCAACTAGCATACATTAGCATGCTTTATGATAATTATAAAAAATAGATAAAAGAACACAATGCATAAGAAAAAAGATAAATCCATGATAGTAGAAATTGTATGGAACTACATGAGAAAGGAAACAAGAAAGGAATGCAAGTAAGGAATCATATGAAACCAACAAATTAAAATGCATGTAATACAATGAAAAATGGGAGTAAAGAAGTGATAAGGAAGAGTATGGAAGAAGGAATCATACATGAAACAACAAAAACCACAAAGGTAATGCATGGAAATCTACATAGACAGAAATAAGCATAAAAAATCAATCAAGGAAACAATGACAACAGATCAAAGATAATAAACAGTCAAGCAATGACTTGAAAAGACTAAAAAGGACTAAAACCAAAGGATGAGAATCAAGTAAATGGTGAACATCGTGACTATTAAAGTGAGATCAACACAAACAAAAAGGTTGAAGATAAGTAAGTATAGAAATACAAATGATTAAGCAATCAAATGCATAGAACAAGGAAACTATTGAGCACACGATGAGGAGTTTAAGGATGATGTAATAAGCCATGCAGTTAGGATAGGATAGGAACAAATCCTCAAACCCTAGAATGCGCACAAAGAGGCAATTTGATGATGAATTGTCTTAAGGGAGAGAATTTACAACACCCCATAAGGTTAACCTGATTAGATTGGTTAATGTCAAATTCAACAAACCATAACATATGAAATTTAGGGTGATAGAATCCTAGTACAATTAGGTCATAAAGAAAGCTGAAACCCTACAAGAAGAAGTCTTAGCACACACCCAATCCAAAAACTTGAATCCGGGATAAAACAGTCAAATCAATCATGAATTCGATTTTCTTTTATCTCATTTTTACATTTTGTTAGCTTCTAATCAATTAATTTCTTTTAGATTGTGATGATTAAGACAATAAATCTTAGCCTAAGGCCAAAGTATAACAACTTCTCTACATTTAGGTAAGTGGGAATTCTACCATTTGACTCATTCTTCATATAAAGATTATTGTTTTGAAAATTATCTCTAAATGTTTTTTATTTGATTGGGAATCTAGAATTATACTTAAGGATTTAAGTAGTATATGTTACAAAGAATATAAATATGGATTTTGAAATGAAATGTGGACAATAATAGACTTAAATCAATTAGAAAGATTGTTAATGGGACTTTAGCATTTAAGTGAAATTATAAGGAATTGTATTCCTACGTGATCACTTGTGATGATTGTTTGATTGCAAGCAATGAAAAGGTATTGGAAAAGTATAATGGATATCAAGTTGGAGAATTTTTAGGAACCTAACTTTGCATAATCACATGAGCATAAACTTTTAGAACTTTCTTTATGGATTTTTCAAGAAAATTATTTAAAGATTATTTTTACAATACCAAACTTTTGTTTTCAAATAATTGCTAAGGTTTGGGAAAAGCTATGAAAAAGTATTATTTATAAAATATATTATCAGATGTTTTATTCTTTATTTTGTTTTATGAACTCTTTAGGAATTAATTATTTTATTGGCACTAATATTTATTTGAATTCTATTTTTATTTTGTTATGTTGAATTTATATTTCTCATTGATGTTTTAAACATTGATTAATTTTTCAAGGAAATAAAGTATTTCTCAAGAAAACATATTTAATTTTGTAATATATAGTTAATGAGCTAGTGTGCATAGAAAGCATATAATATCATAAAGAAACTAGAAAGTTATAAGACAATAGTAGTTGAAAAGAATCCAATAGGAAAGATGTAAGGAACTGGAAGACTCAGACATGATTGTGTTTAAGAACTGGCACGTAAAAGGAGAGGTTGGAAAACCTATGTATATTAGGAGATATATAATAGAACTATTTTATCACATGGTAACCAACTACATGTGATTATGGTGTAGTATGGGAAGGCACAAACTTAAGAAACTTTTATTAATATCCTAAGGGACATATTTTGGTGTATAGGTTGCCCAAAATAGAGTCTTTAGATGCCTATGAAGGGTGATGTATAAGAAATAATGTAAAAAAAAAAAATGAAAAAAATCCTATAAGGAAGTCTAGAAGGGCATCTAGTTATCTTCAGATTGCACGTGTTAACTTATATGGTCCTATGCAAACAAAATTGCTCGGTGGGTGTACATACTTTCTATTGTTTACAAACTGTACTTTTTATTGCTTGCATTTGAGACTTTCAAAAGGGTTAAAGCACTTGTCGAAAAGCAAAGTAGAAGTTATATTAAGATGCTTTGTACTAATAGAGGTAGTGAATTTTTATCTCATGAATTTATTCAATTTTGTGAAGAATAAGAGCTACATAAAGAGTTGACTACTCCATACAAAGTGGAGCAAAATGACATGGTTAAATGAAAGAACTAAACTATTGTTGCAATGGCAAAGAGCTTGTTAAAGGTCAGGGGCATACCAAATAATTTTTAGATAGAAGGAATTTTTACTATTGTCTACTTATTAAATCGATCACCAACAAAAGTTGTTCCAAATAGAACACCATATGAGACTTGGAATGGTAGAAAACCTTGGGTAAGCGATTTAAAAATTTTTGGTTGTATTGCCTATGCTTTAATTGAATCTCATAATTATAGCTTATTTGATGATAAATCAGCAAAATCTATCTATGTTGGTTATAATTTTCAATCTAAAGCACATAGGTTGTGTAATCTTGTTAGTGGAAAAGTGATTATTAGAATCTACAAGTTTCAATCAAGGGAGAGTATTAAAGATTAATTCAAATGGTCAACTACCCCACAAAACTAATAGATTCTGCCCGACTAAATGGGTGCTAAGTTGGTTCTGATTAAATCAATTTTTTATTTCTTGATTTTTTTGCTTTCCAGTTGAGATATTTTATTTATTAGTATTTTTGTTTTTGTGTTAATGTAGTTGTCTTGTAATGCCTATTTAAAGGCACTCTGAAACAATAAATGGTGTGTCCATCTTGAATAAAGTTTCAATAAACTTCTTTCTTTGTTCTTTTTGTCTTTTCCTTTAATATTAAATCGACCACCCATTGCTCTTAACTCCCTCAGAATGGAGGACCACCAAAGTGGTGCTAAAGGTGCAACCCTAAAATGCATTTTAATTGATAATTTAATAAATTTGTTAACAAAAGCACTACCAAAAAGAACTTTGAGAAGTTCCTTTTTTTTTTCTTATTCAAAGAAAGAGGAAGTAGAGGCCACTAACATTGTTACCCTCTTTAAATATCACCCTAGGAGTACTTCTTCACTGTATAAAGTTAACAATATTAGGAAGTTGATACTTAATATTGACACACACTGACTTAAAGATTAGAATCAAACATATTACGCATTAGAATTTCCTATATTACACTATCATAGTTTAATTTTTTAATAAGAATTAAATTATTAGAATGTCATAATAATGCTGTAAAATTGATCAATCAAAGAATAATCATGTTATTGGGTCTAAATTGACACCTAGACCAATAGTACATTTTAATGGTGTGAACCTTGTAATTTGACCTATGATAATAGGTCAGTTGGCCTAATAAAGTTGTAACAAAGTAAGTCCCTACTCATACTCTAAATAGAGCTAAAATTGCTCTATTAAGGATGCAAACTGTTTCATCTCTCTTACTCTGTTAAGGCATGTAAAGAGTTTACCTGACCAGGAGATATTGCATTCTTGGATTTACAATTGATACCAAGTACACTAATTATTTAATAATTAAATTATTTATACATTTTTTATACTTTGTAACATGATACAAAAGATCTAGTTATTAATGAATTTATTCTCCCAATTTCTAACATTACACCCTTTTTTTTTCTCTTTGACCATTATTTTTCTCTATTATTGGGCTTTTTTTAGCATTAATTATTATGGGATAGATTATCCATATCAAGAATAATGTATTATTTTTTATTTGCAAGATTTTATTCACAATGTTTTTTCCCATGTAATAAACTTAATAAGACATATTTTTTATAAAATAATCATGTATAAGAAGTGTGTTATAAAATTGTTATCACGTGGGTGTCAATAAGATTTTGTATTCATGTAATTTACAACCTTCATGCTCTAGTAAAACCTACTGATTTATGGTCCTTGAAGTCTCAATTGTAAAGAGTATTCTTTGAATTTGTGAGAAAAAGAGAAATTTTTCATATTATTTTTATTTTTTATCTGTATCTCTAATTTTTATTTTATCTCTTTAGGTTTTGATTAAACTTTAAAAACTAGCTAACTAGGTACAGTTGGTTTGGGTTTTTATTTTTATTTATTTGATAAATTTTATAAATTCAAAAATCATTTTTCATTTGATCTAATTATGAAAACTGATTAAAAGAAATGTTATTCATAATTTATTTTTATTTAGGATGAATATATCTAGTCAATCAAAATCCCTTTTTTTTTAATTTTTATCTTCTCTTTCTTTCTAGTTCAAATAAAATTTAAATTAAATTTATCACAATTTATATAATAAAATTCAATTTAAAGCTAGTTCTTAATTAATATTTAAGCATACAAATTATTATTATAAGATAAAGTCAAATCCCATCTATATAATTTTATGAAATCAATCTATAAATCAATTTTGTAAATTGATAAACACCCTTTTTGTGTTTTTTTTTTTTTTTGACTTTTGAATTGTTCCATTTGATGTAATTATTTTGGCCAAGAATACCATAACTTGATCAAAAAGTACAGTCCCAATAAAGTGAGTGGTGTGGTGGAATGGTAGGCATTGACTGCTGATTTATCAAGATGTGTACCAATAAGGGCCCACAAGGCTTCTGGCCTAAGCAGTGCTGAGGTGGAAATTTCTTTCAACCCCATCAATTGGCTTAAATTACAAATGGTGTGCATGATTTTTGTAGGCTAAACTATAAATGGGCTAACCCATTATTTGTTTGGGCTGAAAAATTGCACCAAAAAAATTAGCTTTTAACTTCTTAATTTGGTCAAACAATTTTTTTTCCTATTTTAAATGTGTTTGATGCACTAATTTAAAAAAAAATCGATTTTAAGAAGTTATTCCAAATAACATATAACTTATTAAAATAAAGCTTTCAATTATTTTTCCCAATTTATCCTTCTTATTTTAATTAATTAACAATCCACTCTCAATTAATCAAAAACTCTATTTGTTTTTCTCAATGCTCTGAACATTTAGCCTCTGCCTCTTTGAATTCACCTCCCTCTCTCAGGCTTTATCAACAAAGCTATCAATCATCCACAATCAATTAGCCTTTAACTGGTATGGTGTTTTTCTTTTTTTATTTGATTTTATAAGGTATAAATTATATTTGATTTTCTTTGTTGAAAATCTTCATAGATATATAACTGCCTCCATATGAAACTTTTCCATAGTTTACATTGATTGCATTCTATTAAGAAAAATCATATGGGAGCCCTTTGTTTTGAAAAATACAATTAAAATTTATGAAGAACTACAAAGCCAGATGGGAGCCATTTTAGTTTAAGCAATAACAATGGTGCTTTGAAGAATTTTAAACAATGCATTAAATTGGCTAGACTATTAATAGGAGGAGGTTTTGAGAACAACTTTTCCCTTCTTTCCCAGAAAAAAGAATGTCTTGTTATTGTAAACTTTTTATCTTACTCTGTTTTACTCATATAAAAATAAAGCATATTCATTCTTACAAGGAATTTTTGGATTGGGAAATTCAATGCGTAGGCATATAACTGTGAAATCATTTTCAAAGCAAAATTTCTTGCACCAACACACAACAAAGTCATCAATACAAAAATAATCTTTATGAATTTAGTTTATAATGCTATATTGCACTTATCATTCTCTTGTTATTACTATGATTGTTACCTACCATGAGAATTCCATATTTCAATAATACCTGTAAATTGTCTTTTATTAAAATTCTAAATTAACCAAAATTTGTTGGAATTTAACTATATTAATTTCAATTTAAATAAAAATTTACATTGTTTACCAACTTTACGCATTTTATTTACTTTACCACTATATCATCTAACTATTAATTCCAAATAAAATCACATATTTTGAACAAAACCATTTTTTAAAAAAGAAAATCCATTTGTATTGTGTTCTTACAAAATAATAATTTTGAAGAATAAAATAAAATGATTCCTTAAAATGAATGTAATTACATTGAATTTATGTTTGTCCATGTAAGTGCTGAGTGGACAATGCAGTGGAGTATAAAAGTTGAGTAAGCCATAGTTTCCTTGAATAAGACAGTTGGTGCACACACTCATTACCGATGCAATTAAATAAAAGGAAAACTTAATAAAATAGAAATGAAAAACCAAAAATGAATTATTATTTTCTAAAGAAAAAGAAAACAACATGGTCAACTAGGCTTAAAGGAAGGAAGAAAGGAAGAAACAAGCATCACAAAACACCTTATCTGAAATTCGCATGTGATATGATATCCTCTCTTCTCTCCTCCAAGGTCATCTAAAGACTGAGCATAGCATAGGCATTCTTGTAAGGAAGATAAAAGTATGTAAAACTTTATTATTAAAACTTATAAACATGGGCTTTTATGGTGGTTTTGAAAGTAGGTTTTTAAATTTTATTGAAATTTAAATTAGAGATGGGTGAGATAGTGAAGCAAAATCATGATAGTTGGAAGGAAGCTCTAGAGAGAGGCTTCATGAGTAATTATATTAATAGTAAAGGCAACAACATAGAAAAATGGAACCCATAAAATGATTTTTCAAACTATACTACATTTTAAGTGCTAAAGCTGCATTTATAAAATCTGTTTCTCTTAGATTAATTTATTGTGTTAAATTCATTACATTTATCTTTGCTAAATCTTTTGTATTAGTATGTAATTTAAAAGATTTTTGCTTTTCCCTAGAGCTATAGCAAAAAAAAATGAGGAGAATCCTAATGTGTTTTTTTATTAAAGATGGCATCGAATAATAACAATGAGTGAGACATAGGGAATTTTACTTGGATGGATGAGTATATAATCTTTTTATGCGATATTTGTCTCCAATACATAATAAGTAATGGGCACAAGCAATCATTCAAATGGCATGAGCTTGAACAAGAGTTTAAGAGGATAACTAATCATAAATGCAGTGACAAAAGTTTGAAAAATAAGTATGATTCAAAGAAGAGAGATTGGCACCTTTGGAAGCAATTGAAGAAGATGGAAACCAGCCTAGGGTAGGACCCTGTTTCGAGAAAACTTAGTTGTTTGGATGAGTGGTGGAACATGAAAATAAAAGTTAGTTTGTTTACTAGTCAACACAATAAAGTAAATATATTTACAATATGCTTATTTGATTTAATATTTAATTTTTACTTTCTAAAGGAGAATGCCAAATTTAGAAAATTTTGTAATAAAGCAATACATCTTTCTATAGAAGAAAAATGAGATCACTTATTTAGGGATGCAGTGACTGATGGGATGGATTGTGTTACACCCTCAAGGGTGAATGTTGGACAATATGGGTTAAGTATTGATGGGGAAGGAGAAAGTGGTGAAGAAGAAAATATAAGTGTTGAAGAAAATAATGGTGATGAAGAGAATATTGGAGATTATACTTATTCTTAATACTCTCACTTGGAAAATTTGGAAAAGAGAGAGAATAGTTTTTGGCATGATTTTGCACATAAGGTGAGCCATGATCTTAACCCTGTACCTAATCAAGGTTATGGTAGTATTCGAGTACCTAACCAAGGTCATGGTGATACCCAAGCATTTAACCAAAATCATGGTGGTATCCAAGGATCTAATCAAGGTGGAAGAAGTGGTACTCAGGCATCTAGACAACCTCAAAAAAGTGCTACAAGGACTATTACAAATAGTCTCAAACCCATTCAAATGAAGCATTCAATGAGACAATCAATAAGATTAACAAAGTTATCCTCTCAAATCGATGACTTAGTGACTTGCTGTAAGACTGCTTTGGACTTAGAAGCTAGTACTTCGAGTAGTGTAAATACTCAATCATCTAATTCTAATGTTGTTGCAGTAATGAGTGTTATTAATCGCTTGGTAGTTGATTGTGGCTTGTTAAAGTATAGTGATTTATGGTGCTATAGATTCTATTTGCAGGAAGATGTAGTGAGAAGAGAGATGTTCCTAAATATGGAGGATGATGGTTATAGGATAGCTTGGTTGAAGTAAATGCATGACATAAAGCAGAAGTGAATGTTCACTTCATTGTTTTGTTTTTTTTTTATTTTTTTTAACTTGTTTTGTTTCATTTGGATGTTTATTGTAACTTTATTTTCATGTCAACATGTTGAATTTCTACATTTGAACATGTATTTGTGTTTTATTTGGACATATCAATTTGTATGGATAAGTAAACTAGTTATTATAAAGAATACTTAATCAACATTTCTATGTTTTCAATTGATTAGTTGTCACAAACAATGAGAATAGAAAAAAAATATGCAAATTTTGGATAATGGCATCATTTGCAACAGCTACTATAGCTACATATTATTATAAATATATCTATAAAGCACCATGCATGACTTTATTACAAAAAGAAGAGGATTGGATGACAGAAGTATTGAATAGACATCCTATTCTATGTGTGAACGCATTTAGAATGGAGCCGCATATATTTCTGCAATTATATGAAGAACTATTAATGAAATATAAATTACAAGAAAGTGATAAAATGTCAGTTATTGAGAAAGTGGGTACATTCATATATACCATTGCCTTAGGTATTTCTAATAGAAATGTTTGTGAGCAATTTTAATGTTTAAGTGAAATTGTTAGTAGAGCATTTGACAAAATTCTAGAAGTAATTTGTGGTAGGAAAAAAACGTCTTATAGGTCTTGCACGTGATATGATAAGACCTAAGGATCTAAACTTTAGGTATATGTCACCTCAGATAGTTAATGAAGGAAGATACATGCCATATTTTAAGGTAATAAATTATTATTTAGTGGATAAATGATATCTAGATAGACAGTGATATTTGGCACCGTATCCAAAGAAAGGTACCATCAATCACAGTTTGAATATGAGGCACCAAATAATGCTCAAGAAGCCTTCAACTGTGCACATTCATCTCTTCGAAGTTGTATTGAAAGATCATTTGGAGTTTTGAAAAAAAGATGGAAGACACTGACTAGAATGTCACAATTGAATAAGCACACACAAATTGATATTATAATAGCTGCATTTGCCTAAAATAACTGCATTTGTATCAACTCAATGGATGACCAAATGTTTACTATGCTAGACCAACATCTAGATTATATTGCTCATGATGAACCCCAGATATTCAGGATAGTTTCACAAACAATAAAAGTGTGAGAGAGACATCTAATGAAATGAGCGATATTTGTAACAATATTGCTAGCTTGTTGTGGGATGCAAGACAATAGATTTAGTTTTATATTATTCTAGGAATAATATTAATTTTTGCGAAACATGCATATTGGTTTCCCCTTATGTATGCAAATATATGCATAGCCTTTTTCATATTTTATAATTGTATTTTTTTTAAAGATGACTTTTAACATTTCTTATATCAAAATTAATTGATCAACATCTTCATAACAATATATATATATATATATATATTAATCAATATCAATATCAAATAATTTGAAAAGGTAATTCATAAAAAAAAAACTCAAGCCCTTTTTATATATTAATATTTTTGTATAATATCATACTATTTTCAATGTTTGTGTTTTTTCTTACAAAGCTAAAAGGGGACAAAAAACTTATATATCATTACATATTTGACATACATCTATTAATTTAATATAAATAAAAAAAATAAGTAAGTAAGTAAGTAAATAAATAATAAATATGTGATGTAAATAAATATAATTAATTAAATTTTAGATAATTATATTCTTATTTTAAATATTTTAATTGTATCAATATAATTTGGCCTCAATCTCAAAATAAAAATAATATATTTTATATATCTAATAATATTAACATGTCTCTTTATATCATTTTATATTTATGAGTTAGCTCAATAGCTAATTTTACTAAATACTTCTAATATAATTAGTTAACTTATCAGCTTTCAACTAACAGTTAATAGGTAGTAGCTAATAAAACAGTTAATAGTTATCTTATTAATTATTTGCACCACACAGACTCTTAGATTAGGTAATAACGTTGGAGTCAAACCCAAATTTAGGAGTTATAATTAATACTAGACTTTTAAAAATTAATTTTATCACATAAAAATAATTTCTTTATCAATTATAATTATTTTCTTACTATAAAGTGGTAAATTTTTTCTTAAAATAGTGTTAACAAATAAACTATTTTTAAATTTTAATTTTATCATATGAATAATAATTTCTTTCTCACTTCTAAGTTATTTTTCTATTATACTTGTAATTAGATTAATTTATTTGTTTCTTAATTTGTTTTATAATGTTAAGAAATAAAGTAATTTTTCTAAAATTTTTAAAAATTATATTTAACATGGGAAAAATAACTTGTTTCTTACTTCTAACTTATTTTTGTGCTATATTTGTTATTAGATGGATTTATTATTAAATTAATCTGTTTTAAAATGCTAAGAGGGAGATTGAAGTTTAGATTAAGGGGCTATTTTGTATCAATACAAAAGCCTAAAGGCAGTTTAGATTTTATTATTATTATTATTATTGTTATTATTATATTATTATTATTACATAAACTTAAGTCAGTTTGGATTGAATTTATTAGTTTCTTAATTGTTTTGTTTGAAACTTGCAAAGATAATTTAGATTACATATGATAAGGTCACTATTCAAGATATATGTAACATTGTGAATTTTGAATACAATGCACAAACCTTAAAATAACATCAAATGTCACTATATCATTAAAAATATCTATTAATTATTTGTTTGTAAACATGATAGGGCCATTACTTAAATCTTTTCCTATATCTCAGAGAACTTTATCTTGGAATATATATATATATATATATATATAATAGATCATTAGCATAGAAGAACATATTATTATAATTAAAATAATTTAAGCATCAATTTATTAGGTATATCAATGCACACATTTGATTTCTTTTCAAATGTCATTTACCTCCAATATCTCAAAATGTCGATAAATTTAATATAAAATCTTAAACTATAACATACTAAAACCTCACTCCTTTTATTTGGAAGAATCATATTATTTGAAACCAATATATTATAAATCAACAAGTGCATATAAATAACATGGTTTCATAAGAAACGTAAATAACATACTTTTTTTCATGAAGAAAAATATCGTGGCAGCAGTTATCTTTAGATAAGTGTGATATATTTATCGATTATTATCTTTTTTATTTTAGTTTATTTTGTTTTATTTATAATTGAGAAAATTTAAGAAGTAGTTATGTTTTTTAATTAGTTGTTACAAGTAATTATGTATAGGAAATGATGATTAGGTTGGCTGCAAAGGGATTAGGATGGAGTCTTTGGCATTTTAACGCAAAAAAACCACTTCATAGCCCGCTATTGTCCGCACGCTCAGTACATTTTTTTAATAAATTTATTTTATTCACTCTCGTCTGTTCCATTGAATAGTAACTATCCTTGATGCAGAGCATCTTTTCCAAAATTACAGAGAAAACAGACACGTGTTCATCATATTTTGGAGGAGAGTTTCCCTACGTACAGAAGGGGAACTATTTCTTTTTGCAGAAATTAACAAATGAATTGAAATAATCAATTTTGCTACTATTTTCAAACAGTAAAATTTAAT
>JANHAO010011399.1:0-16993 GCA_026873985.1 Saraca asoca | reverse complement strand
TTCTAATCCCTCATTAATTATGGATTGTGAGAATTATAATATCTAAGATTCTATTACAGTTTGATGTAGTTTTCTGCATGATTTATAATCTAGAAAACTACGAATCAGATTATGGTAATTTAAAGTGTTTTTCCCACATTAAGTACTTAAACATGACTTATATATCATTAAAAACTTATGAATAATTTAATCGATTTAGAGCATTTAAAAAGTAAAAATAATCAATGCAGAAATTGTAACAAAGACATGCATATTGGAATACAAATATCAACTTTACAAACACATGGATTTATTTTTAACTCTGATTTTACATTGACTTAATTTAATTTTTATTGAAAGGTTTCAAGTCATTGCAAAAAATAATTTTAATTTGTTTCAAAAAGGTTTTGTATATTATGATTAATATTTAATTGTTAAAAGGCATTTGACTGTAATATATAGAGTTGAATGACCATCAAATGCAACTTAAGACGGGTCATACAAATATTCTTTTTTTTTTTAAATTATGTGAATGTATAAGATTGTTTCATAACTGATTAATTATAAAATAATTTATTTTTAATATAGAAGAAATAGAAAAGAATAACATTTTAACTTTATGTAACCCAAAAAATAAAAATTCCCATTCTTCTCGTTGCAGTAAAATATGCAAAGCCAATGGTACAAATACATATATAGTAGATATCCTATTTGAAAAAGGCATCAAAAACAGCAATTTCTTATCAGAAAATTTCAAAACACGAAGCCTAAGTTGTCAACTTCAAAGGTTATCAAGAAAAAGAAATACTTTGCTTTATACTCACTCAAGCAATGAACAAACAAAAGGCAAACAAGACAATTGAAGTCGAATCTTGTGCAAATGAAACTTCAAAGTACGTTTCTGAATATAGTCATAAGGGATCATCTGTAGTTTTTCTTTTTAATTATTTTGTAGTAAAATGAAGAGATGATTTTTATTTTTGCTTTGACTATGATATGATAAAAGATTAAGATATTTTTATTTTGAACTATATTTTTTAGAAAAAATTATTAGTAATTAATAATTCATTTATTATTAGTTTGGATTAGAATTAAAGTTGATTCATTTAGAAAAAAAATATATTTAATTTTAGAAATATTTTCTTCTTTTCTTTATACTTAAATAAATCAAATAACTGAGTAGTGAGTACAACGTTTAAAGAGATAGCTTTTATTTCCCAAAATGGGTAGGAGGAAAATAAGGGAAATGGGTGGGTCGTAACAGTCATCACAAATTATTGCCATATATAATATCAGCTAATATTTCTTGTTTGGATCGTTCAAATACTCAGCCTAAAACCAAATGCATTTAATTTTACTCCGGAAAGATTAATTGAGATTCAAATAATGTGATCAAATCAAGCAAGTCTAATGAAAATTTGAAAATACCAAAATAATTCCATAAAAAAACACCTAATAAATGTTGAATTGAAAAAAAAAAAATAAAGATGGATTAAGTCATATGTAAGTATAAGCATTAAAAGAAACCAATAACGTAATCTAATCTTAGGGTGGAGTAATCTGTCACATTCCTAAATTTATGTTTCAAAAAGCCAAAAAAAGTAGAGGCAATGAATGCTAATCAGGATTTAAATCTCTCTCTCTCTCTCTCTCTCTCTCTCTTAGTGGAATAATCAACTTTGTTGAAATAATAATAATAATAATAATAATAATAATAATAATAATAGAAGTTTTACATTATAATTTGACCGTATATTATCATGTATTAAAAAATTAAGATGGTTGAATAAAATTTAAAAAATATATTTTTTTTTTTGCATGAAATATGACTGTAATTTCAATTTTTTTTCCTATAGTTTAAAATGTCACAAAGAGATAATTTTTTTTTTGTATCACTAACATTTTATCCATTTGTGTTAATCTAAATCTAACAAATTTTATCACATATTAATCACGTATTTTCTAAACTCTAACCCTAATTACATCGTATGGTTTCCATTTTTCATTTTTATTTACATTTAAAATTAAAGAAATTTTACAGAAATCAAAAGTAATTTTTCTTTGAAATTTTAGTTTTATGTAAATGAATTTAGAGCCAATTAGGACGTAGGACATACATTATTGATTGTGACAAAATTTATTTTAAATAAAAAATTAGTATAAGTAAGTAAAATATTAATGATACAAATCACATATTATTTTTTTTGATATTTTAAATAAAATATAAATAACTTGAAATTAGGTGCATACCATAAAATAGGTAGATAAAGTATATTTTCTTTAAAATTTTTAATTGTTCTTTTTAAATAATGTAACAATTTTGTTGTTTACTAACAGTAAATTGGAATTTAAATTCTTAAAAAAATACCAAAAATAAGGAAAAGAAAAAAGAAAAAAAAATCTAATAACTGTCGTTAATTGGGAGATACTTTATATTTACAATTGAACTGCTCAGAGCTGGGGAATCACGACAACGTCTCACATCCGAAACGGCGTCAAACTCAAGAGGCAAGGAGAAGTGCTTGGGCTGCATGAACAATAATGCAGGCCTTACTTCTGGTGGGATCCATCCAAACCACTGTTTGTGGTGGCGCGTCCCCATCCATCCTCTTTTCTAAATTATTCTCATCCGCCACACGGAGCTGCTCACACCGCCGGTGGAGCCCAGTGGTGGCAGCGTCGTCGTCGACCACTGCAATCAACGGCGAGCAGAACCACTACGATGTGCTGGGCCTTACTCAAACTGCCTCCGCTGCCGATATCAAAAAGGCTTATCGCCTCCTCGCTCGTAAGGTAGACAAAAATTTTCTTCCCCTGCTCAAAAAGGGAAAAAATTGCGATTTACCTGTAATTACCTTGTGTTCAAATCTGTGAGATGTGAAGAAAAGGAAGAAAATTAGAGGTGTAGAGACACTGGATTATGGTATCATGATATCATTTTGTTTCGTGATTTACATATTTCCTGTCAATTTGAATTCGTAAGTGGTTAATTTACCAAGCCTCTGAATTTTAGTTGGTATTGCTGCATCAATATGGGATAAATATTTGGAAGTCTGGACTATTCGAATGCTAAACCGGTTGTGTTATAAGAAAGAATAAACTGTTTAGGCAGTGTTGAGCATCTGGCCCCAGAGACTTGCTGATAAATAGAATTGAAAGAAGGGGCCTGATGGAATTAGTTGACTATAATGAATAGTGCCAGAATTTGGAATGAGTTTGATGTCTATCTTGATTCCATGGTGTATGCATAAGTCCCGTTGAACTGCAAGGCGTTGGCTTTTGAAAGTTAAATGAAAGATCCGTCTGTATATCTGGCAATTGATTGTTTTGTTTGTTGTTGAGGAGATAAATCTGTAGGGGAGAGAAGGGATTTGATTAATTCTTGTGACTTAAAAAACTTGCTTACTCTGGCTTAAGATTCCCTCTTTAGTTGGAGTCTTGCAGGGGATTTTCTTTGCTTTGAAACTTTCAAATATATCAACAACTCCTGATATGGAATTGTTTACTTGTTCCTGACAGATTTTTCTGCTTGGTTGGGGTAAGAATAGAATAGGAAGAAATGGACACAAAAGGTAGGATTTATAACTTAGTTGAGGCATCGTCTCTTAACCTGGCAATGACTTGATAATTAGGACATGAGTTTCATTGACACTTCTAGAATACACACACACACACACACACACACACATATATATATATATATATTGGGCTAAGGTCTTTCATGCGGTACTCCTTTTAATTCCACACTCATTATCTGTGCCTACTCTCTCTCATGTATCTTGCAACACGACAACTCTTGGTTTTCATATTGTATTTTTGTTTGTTCATTGTTGCTTAACTTCTTATGGAAAGAAGTGCGCCTTTAAAATTAGTTGACTGCCCTATATATGATATTGTTTCTTTTGGCCATGAGCAATCAATTCACCTCATCTGTTGTTGTGCTTCAAATGCAGTATCACCCTGATGTAAGCAAGGAACCTCAGGCTGCTGAATTATTCAAGAGCATCAACCATGCATATGAAGTGAGCAATAGACATTCACCTTTTCTTGCAATATAGATACGAGTGTATGTATTGAGGGAAAAAGTAAAAGCTTTTACATTCCTTCACGGGAGCCTTTCTTTGTGGTTCTGGTTCCACAACTAGAGTGTGTTCCTTCTAGAAAAAGAATGGATAAGAGCCACTGAATTCTGGAAAATAGTCTTTGAAAATTTGTGTATAGAAGAAATATGAAAAAATAAACAAAATTTCATCTCACATCAAAGTCATGCTCACAGTTGAGTTGTCAAATTTAAAAATGAAACAATTGCAAGTTACTTTTACCTAGCATATTTCTTGCAATTCGGAACAGCTTTTGAAAACACTTCATGAAGTTCTAAGATTTTCTTAAGCAATCTCTGATTTCCTTTTCCTGGTGCTTTCTGGAACATGTACCTTTTGGCATTCATTGATAATGTCTCTCGTTATTTACTTAAACAGGTACTCTCTAATGAAGCAACAAGAATTGAATATGATCAAGCACTTCAATCTAGTCGCAGGCCTTACAGGGAGAAAAGGAATTATAATACTGAGTTTGAAGATGAGATAAGAATGTATAGGTGGGCCAAGCTAAGGCAGAAAATGCGCCAAGAAAGACACCGGGAGTATTACTCTGTCAACTTCAGTGATGCAGATGAAGAGGATGAAGAAGCAAATGAAGAAACAAGTTTAAATGAAAAGAGGGGTTCCTTCAGCGAAGTCCTTAGGTTTGCATTCTTGTCACTGTTGTTGTTCCAGACATTAGGAGCCCAATTGTCCCTCACATTTAGCAGTTTGATGGCCTTGTTTGACCGGAAGTTGGACACTGGCTATAAGATTGGTTATGCAATAGCATGGATTTTAGGTGGTAGGGGTGGCATTTTGCTTACATTATGTTTGTCATTTGCTAGTTGGGTTTGTGGGAAAACCAGTAGCAGTGTGGTTGCACTAGTGTTGGTAGCCATGTGGGTTAGCACCTATCTTGCAAGGTATGCGCCATTGCCTCAAGGTGCTCTGCTAACTCTGCTCTACATGTCCATTAAGCTCCAATCTGAATCTGAATAATTATAAAGACAGAGCTGCTACTAGCTTGGGCTTCTGAATATTTATATTAGGTCTTTGTTGAAGTAGTTGTACATTTTTTCTGTTGTTGTAGATTAACGTTGTGAACTGTTTGTTAATACAAGAATCAGTGCTAGAATGTGACTGAGAAACTTAATATATATACATTTGGTATTCAACTTAGAAACACAGACATTGACATGGGACATAAAATACAAACTATAGAGGGGAAGAGAGGAGGAGGATTATGCGTACTCAAGAAAATTCATGTTAATATGTATTTTTAAGATTTGTGAAAAATTTTATATCTAAGTTTTCAAAAAAAATTATTATTGTATGTACTTGTTGCATGTAAAAATTCGCATACAAGTTATAACATTTATGAAATTTTTTAGTAAGTATAAAAGTGAGAGTATTATTTTTATATAGAAGCAAGAGGAGTAAATTATGATTATAAAATCTTTATATTGATAATTAAGATTAAAATATAAATTTATGTGATTTTTTTAAATGATCATATGATTTTTGATTATATTTTAATCCTATCTACCAATATAAGATGTGAAAGTCACTTTCACTTAATATTTCCTTAAACCCATAAAATATTCACTTGATATTCCCTTGAACCCATGAAGGATTTAAACCCATGAGGGACTGAGGGACATATCAAGTGAGTATTATTTTTATTCGAGAGAGTGAAAGGAGTGAATTATAAGTATTAGATCTATGTACCTAGATATATCTTAATATTGACCATCAATGTAAGATTAAATTGCCACCCATGATGATTTACTCCTCTCACTCTCATGAAAATAATACTCCTACTACACACACTAGCTTGTAACCTAGGCAATGCACAGATTCAATAATTTTATTTAATAATAATTTACAACATGAATTTAGATTATAAAATATAGTGTATTTAAATACTGATAAATTATCATTATATTTTTACTTATTAAATAACTATATAATTGGTATAAGTATATTCATTTTAATTATAAAGGAATATTATTTTTCTTTTAATTTGATAAAGTTATTACATTAATATTTTAAATTAGATAAATTTGTCATTTAAATTTTTCATCTTTTCAAAAATATTTTCTTAATATATTAATATTCAGGTAAATTTATTTATAAGTTATTTTGTTTAAAAAATTTAAATTAAGTACTTTATGTCAAAAGATTTAATTATTTAACTAATAAAAGTTCATGTATTATTATAACTAATATATTATCTTTAAAAAGTATATTTTAATTTTCTTTTTTTCATTTTAATTTAAATTGTAGATAAAATTTTTGCATTTTTTCAATGTTTTTATAATTTAAAATATCTTCTCTTTTATCTGTATTAACACATGATTAGTAATATCTAATATTGATTTAGTAAATAATATCTATCTAAAAATTTTCACTCTTTAAATTCTCATATTATCTTTAAATATCAAGTATTTAATTTGATATTTCATAATATTTTTTTTGAAAATTTGATTACTTTTAAGTATTTATCACAATTTTAATTTAAAATATTTTTAACTTGAAGATAATATATTAGTTAAACAAAATAATTTATAAATAAATTTACATGAGCATTAATATGTTTAGGAAGATGAGAAAAAATTCAAATAATAAATTTAATTAATTTGAAACGTTAATATAACATTTTTATTAAATTAAAAGATTTTCAAATTAAAAGAAATATAATATTCACTTACAATTAACATAAATATAACTATATTAATTATATAATCATCTAACAGATAAAAATATGATTACAAATAACATAAATATAACTATACCAATTATATAATCATCTAACAAATAAAAATATGATGATAGTTTACCTATATTTATATACATTATAATTTATAATCTAATTTTATATTATAAATTATTATCAAATAAAATTAATTAAACCTGTATATTGCACAGTTTATAAGCTAGTATATATATATATATATATATGCCATCAATACAAATTTTAATGAGTATGATTTATTATTCTTACTCTTATATAATTTAATGTTCTCAATTTTTAGGTGTTGAACCATAGAAATAGCTTTATTTAAAATTAAATATTCACCAATGGTAAAAGAAAAATCAAATATTTATTTGACTTTAAAAAATATAGACCCATAAAAATTTATTAAAGATACTCAAATTTTATATCACGTCATTGACACAAATATCTTTAAAAAAAATTACATTGATCGCTCACAAAAAAAATAGGGATGTAAAATACAGTGTCAGCAACATTTTTACATTGATTCCTCACTAAATAAGGACATAAAACACTGTGTTAACAACATCTTATATTTGTTTTGGGAAATTATTTACATTACAGATTTTTATTTCATACACTAACGGATAACTCTATGCCCAATTATTCACTAATCATAACAAGAGTTTGAATAATTGTTAAAGTTAAATTTACTTTTTCTCCTGTAAAAGGAAAAAGATAAAACTAACTTGCTTCATTACTAATAGTCACCAACGTGACTTTTTTTTAATTTTATTTAAAATTATTATTTATATTTATCAATTAAATACAATTTTATAAAACAATATCTTGTAAATTACATTTGTCTAAGCAAACTGTAGTCTGGACTTGTTCCTTTATCAGTTCAAGATACTATAATTTAATCAATTAAATAAAATACATTTTTATAGTTAAATTAACTTTAAAAGAAATTAATATTGAATCAACATTTCAATAATTAAGTCTTTAAAAATCCAAAGTCTTTAATTAACGACTTTTAACCATAATACAAAATTCTCGCCTCCAGATCACAATGTTGCTACTTGGTAGAAAATTTGAAAATGCAAAAAAAATGTATAATTATAGGCATTCTTCAGCATAACACGTTTGTATATCAGTAGATGATACTAATCAAAATTACAAAATCATGACGTTCTACAACAAATTTTGACCCCTTCCCCATCAAATTTCCAGTTTTCTCTCCGTTTCTTGCCCAAACGAGAAAAGAAAAAACTATTAAGCACAAAGAAAAAATGAGAAAAAGAATTTACATGTTTATGCATCACAATCATTTGTGAAGAATTTGAAGACCAACAAGTTACGAATCCTAAGAACTCTTCACTTCGGTATCGTTGTTGATCTCCTTCAAATTCCTCCACAGATACCTTCCACTTGCCATGTCGACGAATACCCAGAAACCGTTCTGAATCATCTAGAAATTCCAAGAAACGTGGTAATCAGAAAAATTGGGAATCGAGAATCAACAAACCATAGAAAATCGAAATCACCAATCAAATTAAAAGAAAGGACAAAAAATCGAACCTTTTTCAAATTCAAGTCTTGGTTCTTGGTGGATTTGTCTTCTACGTTTGAGTCCTCAAAGAAGATGTCAGTTTCCGGCGACGAACGCACCGTCTTCCATGCGAAATATCCAGCTAATACAGCGGAGAAGAAGACCAAGATGAACCTTAAAGGACACATCGTCTTGCAAGGCACCCAGAAAAGAGAAAGCAAATTCTTATGCAGCAATTGAAGGCAAGAATTACAGAGAATGCCGGAAGAAGGACGATGGAAAATAGAAAGATTTTCTCTTTCTATCTTCCTTGTTGAAGAGAGAAAGCAGACGGTGCAGAATTGAATGAAAATGGTTTGTCGTTTTTGCCTTCAGAGTGGGTGAATTATTGAAGAAGGAAAATCCGAACACGCGTTTTGTCTGTAATAGAAATTTCCGCTCAACAACTTTCGACTCGGTTTAGAGGTGGATGTATACAATGTCAAACTTGGCTTGACTTGGCCTCACAAACATACAGCGTACATATTAGGAATTTTCAACATCTCTCTCCAACTACTTATATAAAATAATTTTTTAAAAATAAATATCAATTCAACTAATTATATGATGAGAACGATTATATTTTAAAAATTAATTTACTTATTAGGATAAATTATATTTATTTTTTAAGATTTTTTTAATTACATGTATACTATTCTATTTTTAAAAATATATTTATACTTCTTACTTTTCTACGATAAATGGTTAGTATATGTTTAAATAAAGAGCAAAAGAATAAAGGTATATATGTAAAATGTATGTCAATATATATTGACATAGTTCAAAGTAATTACCAAGTATAAGATGATTAATCAAGGTCGACTGACTAAGATCAATCAAAGAAATGAACACATGAACAAGGGTTTAGATTCAAACTGATTGACCTTTTACATCTGATCAATTGATTTAGATGTAAAAGTTAACTAAATGGAGATTTAGCAAATTAACCACCTAATCGATACAAGACAAAAGACATGATCAAAGGATGCACAAACAAAGTGATTACAGCAACCGCCCAATGAGAATCTTGTTTATAGTACCGATATGTCCGAGGCACATGGTCACATATCATTTATTCAGGAATATGACAATTGATATGTGTTGACACCAAAATCCGGTCAACCGATTGAGTTCAGTGTTTCCCCTAATTGCAAGATAAATAAGATAGTAGACAATAAAAGGAAGTAGTGAAGAAGAAGAAGAGTCAGCGACACCATGAATTTATCGTGGTTCGACTAAAGCCAGTTTGGCCCCTACATCCACGGTGATCTTCTGTTATTCTTCGAGGAGATCGGTTTTTACAGAATATGAGTATAACAATGTAGTTTCTACTCAGTATATAGTGTTTACTCTCTATTTTGGCAAAGTTTCTGCATATATCTTTTCTTATCCTTTCTATGATGACCTCCTCCCTCTATTTATAGAAAGGGGGAGGGTTACAAGTATAATTTAGTGAGTAGCAAAATGATTACTTCTGTCGTCCCAGGTATTTAATCCTTGGCGCCAGATAATTAATGCTAGACAAATCATCATCGAATATCTGGGGGGCTAATGTGTAAGTTTGGAAGCTGAGCTATCAGCTGGAGACGTGTGCCTTGGATTGCTGACTAGGTTCCGTATAGGCATCCGTTATTAGTGGGCAAGCTGGAAGTTGAGCGGGCTGATAGCTCTATCTGACCTTGTCATTTGTACCTGGTCACTCCTCAGAAGACCGCGGATCCTTTGCTGAGGGGTCAGGAGTCTTTTTAGTGAGCTGTATTCTTTCTTCCGTGATGTCGCAAGATGCCTCCGGCTCACATCCGGCGGTCAAAAGTTCTCGCTCAGTGACCTCGAACTCCATCCTGGACCTTCACCAGTCTAAGTGGGCTTCCAATCAGACCTTGACCGGCCCAAAACGTGCTTCCAAAAAATTCATATAACATAAGCCCCCTAACTCTCAGCTCGCTTTGCAGGCTGGGAGTTGCAACAAGTGATCAAAAGCCTTCATCCATAACCTGCAAGAAGACTCGATCTTTATGCTCAGTTCGTCATGTCATTTCTGTCTTTTCGGGCTTCAATTTCCCATGCTTAAGGCCATGCCCTTTTCTGTGCATTATCTCTGCCATCAACGTAGCAATCTTCATCATTTATGGGCCGTTCGATTCGGAATAGCTGAATGTCCCTTGGACCATTTGATGAACCTGAGTGGGTTTATAAAGGCTTGTGAAGTTCCTCTTTCTCGTGAGGTTATCTGATGGATGCTTTGACCGATTCCCTTAATGGTTTGGCTTCCGGAGAAGCCTTTTCAGGACATGGATAGTTCGTTGCAGAGGTCTTAGAGACGTGGATAGTCTGTTGCACGTAACTTCCCTGTACAGTTTCTCTTCTTGGCTTCTGGGAAGTTTTGTACAGGTCCTAGATTATTTCTTCACGATTCTTCCGTGGAATTCGGCCTTGCTAGCCGTGTTCCTAGTCCCTTTTTGAATTGCTCTATGTTTAGGGAGCCAGGAAATGATCCATCGGCTGAACAGGGCTGTGAGTAGGAGTAGCCGGGTCCGTTCATTTCATCTAATGGTAGTTTGCCTCCTGAGATATGGCTTTCCCTCCGTGTGCGGGATTGTTAGCTTTAGGCCTTTTGCTTTATCTTTGTATATCAGTTCTTCTGATATAAATCTGCCTTGTTGAAGGAGGTCTTTTATTACAATTTCGAGCATCATGTTTCTACTCTTAAGTCCATTGTATGGACAATTTAATTGGTTGCCATTGACAACGTGATTCACACTTGCAAAATCATAACTCTACAATCGTTGTGTAAAATATCTGATAGGATAATTATCTTTCGTTATATAGAATTTAAGCCAACTGGCTTTAATCAATAAACTCCCATTTAAAGGATATGTACTGTATTGGCAATTTGTCATGCCGGCTCGTGCAAAATTCTACGTATGACTAATGCATTACTTGGATGTGAGGTCGTTCTGCGCAAGAATTCTGTGTGGGGCAAGCACATTACTTAGACGTGGCTTGCGCAAGAATTCTACACATGGCTAGCACATTACTTAAACGTGAGATGTTTATCTAGCCCTCAACCTGCACAAGAATTGTACGTCTGATTAACGCATTACTTGGACGCAAGGTTGTTCCGAGCAAGAATTCTATGCGAGGCAAGCACATTACTTGGACGCGACTCGCACAAGAATTCTATGCATGATTAGTGCATTACTTGGATGCGAGATGTTTATCTGGCCCCTCAACCTGCGCAAGAATTCTACGTCTAATTAACACATTACTTGGATGCAAGGTCGTTTTGTGCAAGAATTCTATGTGGGGCAAGCACATTACTTAGACATGGCTCGCATAAGAATTCTAGGGATGGTTAGCGCATTACTTGGACGTGAGATGTTTATTTAGCCCTCCAACCTGCCAAGCATTCTACGTTTGATTAACGCATTACTTGGACACAAGGTCGTTCTGCCTAAGAATTCTGTACGGGTCAAGCACATTACTTAGACGCAGCTCGTGCAAGAATTCTATGCATGACTAGTGCATTACTTGGACGTGAGATGTTTATCTGGCCCTCTAACTTGCGCAAGAATTCTACGTCTGATTAATGCATTACTTGGATGCAGGGTCATTTCGCACAAGAATTCTGTGTGGGGCAAGCACATTACTTGGACGTGGCTCGTGCAAAAATTCTACATATGGCTAGCACATTACTTGGACATGAGATGTTTATTTCGCCCCAGTGCTTCACGACATGTGATCTCAGCGGACCGTTTAGTTCTCTTGTCTGTTTTACATACGCGGGTTTTTGTTTCCCAATGGTAGTTGATAATTATTTCTTTTAGCTTTTGGCGTACATATGTTGAATCATCATTTATTGGCTATAGACCATTGGATTGTGGGTAACTGACACCCCTTTTGATTCGACGGTAAGGTCGTATTCTCTTTTAAGTCGAGAGAGCTCTTCTTCTCCCTCTCACTTAGTCATTTGAAAATTTTCAGGCTTCTAGTGTTCTCAGCCTATCTGTCCTCCCGGCCACCGTTATAGTTGCTTTGCTACCAGCCTCCGCTGTTCTTCGTTTGCCCTTCTAGCTATTTCCCGATCCTTTAAACTTTTGCGTCTCCAGCAATTACGGTACGCTCCCTTTAGTCTTGCGTCTTGTGCATTATTCTTCCTTTGTAGGACATTAGGGGCTTGACTTTTCCTGATTGATTAGGAGATTGTTGATGCTGGTGAATAGATACGGTTCAGATGCCTAGTCTCTGATTAGAGTAGGATAGTCAAGTTGCCGGTGGATTCTAGGATTCCTGACATATATTGGTGTCTTCTGAGATTTTATTGTCTGTCTGAAGTATATCCTCCATTTACCGGAGTCTAGGTTATCGGTGCTGTGGCATAGGGTGTGCATGGCCTGTGGGGTAAAAGGTTATTAGATCTGGCTTCGATATGGTTTGCTCTCAGTGAACTTATTGGTCTCTTTATTTCCTTTTGTAGATGGAAGTGGGTCATGCACGTCACTGTCACCTGATTAGGAGCAAGGATGACGAACTAAACTCGTCTCCAGATACGAGGAATGTTCATCAAGCTGAAACTATGACACCTAGCGGGAGGGGAGCCGCCTCAAACTCGGGTTCTTGTTCGAGACGCATCGAAGGCCAGAGGATGACATCGGGCCAATGCCCCGATCATCATGCGTTTAAGCACCACAAATCCATTGTACGAGTTTGAGATGTCGTCTCTGTCATCGAATCACATCGGATTCCTAAGGGGTGCGATGCCATGGTCCCTGCTCCTGAAGACTACGCCGCTCATCCTCCTCTCGGCTTTATAGCTATTGGCATCTCGCATCTCTTCGCGGGATTAAAATTCCCTATTCAACCTTTCATCATTGATTTTTTGAATAAGATAAAGCTTAACCCCTTTCAATTGACGCTGAATTCATACACTACACTGATTTCGCTAACACTTATCCATAAGGTTAACGGCCTCCCACCACCATCTCCCGAAACCTTCTGCTATCTTTATGACATTAGGTGTGCAAATTCTGAGGATGAGCTCTATTATCTTTCGACAAGGCAAACGCCTTATAAAGAAATCCTCCCGTAGGGGGGTGCGAAGAGGAAGTCCAATGTGGGACGCTACAAGACTCGTTGGTTCCATATCTCGTGCCATTCACTGAGATACCTTAAGAATTTTGATTTCATTCTTGTTCTAGGTAAGTGGGCTGGGTTTGAATGAATTTGTTTACTTATTTACTTTTTGTCTTCTGTTATGGATTCTGGCTTGTAGTTCTGAACTCTAACTTCTTGTTCAATTTTACAGACGATACCGGCAGGCGGCCAATACTTGGGGTTGAGGAGTTGGACACTCTAGATTGGTTTGCTTTGTCTGAAGATCTCTAAAATGATTTCAAGTTTGGCGAGGACATTCTCTGTTTTCACAAACTCACCCCACCACTAAACACAGTTGTGATGAGTGAGATAGGGATTCGCCAACTGAGGGAAGTTCGACTATCGAACTGTGATGACTATGATAAGATCATGGACTTGATTCTCAGAGCACCTTCACCAGACAGTGAAGACGATGCTTCTCTGGGCTACGTTGTCATCTCGACTCAGGTCGCTGCGGATCAGCCCCCAGCTCCTGATGCGAGACCTGCCTCTGAAGCTCCAGCGGCTATTGAGGCTGAAATAATTTTGACTGTTGTAGAGTAACCAATAGCTGCCACAAAGTCCCTCTTCTGGATCCAACCTCTTCACCATGCTCTGAAGGGTTGGAGCCAACCCGTGCTGCTAGTCCTCCCAGTCCCTCCGGTCCTCTCTAGAAGAAATGAAGGATTACCCAGGGGAGAGAGAGAGAGCAACCCCTCAAAACCAATCAAGGGTCAACCTCACAAAGCCATTGGCTGATCCCGGATCAGAAATAGAGTTGCACACTCGGACTCTTGTTGAGAATTTCTCTATGATCTTAGGCAATGACAGCAAGCTCATAGCGATTGAGAGTGAGGATTTTTCCCTCGGGAGGCTGGCAAGATATACCACTCGACAGGGTCTATCGGTATATGTTCTTACTCATCTTAGCTGTCTCTCTTATTATCAAGTTTGACCTTATTGTCTATTTTTACAGAGTGTCCTGTCGTTGTTGAAGATTGCTGCTGAGAGTGAGGATCGAGATAGAGAGAAGTCAGCCCTCATAAGTGAGATGAAGGCTCGTCGGGCTGAGGTACAGGAACTTGGGGGAAAATGAGGGAGTTAGAGACCGCGTTATTATGTGAAATGAAACATCATGAGGACATGGAGATAAATTTTGGCCTCGCAACTAACAACCTCAACAAGGCGAGGATGGAATTGTATGATGCCCAAATGCAACTGCGACATATGAACAAGGTGGCAAGCACTGCCAAAGAGAGAGTACAAGCTACAAAGCAGTGGGCCAAGGCTTCTGCTGAAGAGGTGGCGATGGTGAAAAGAGAGTTACAGCTTGTGAAAGAGAGAGCAACAAAGGTTGAGGCTGAGATGTCCTTATGTGAAGCAAAAATAGCCATGGAGACAAGGAGGACAGTTCTCGAGTCATTCCTTTATACCATGTGGCAAAAGTATCCTGATCTTGACTACTCCTACTTTGGTCTTCAGGCCATCGAGGGGGTCAAACGATGGAGAGCTTGAGTAGCGAGGAAGGGTCTGGGTACCGAGGTCCGTGCCTCATCTGCAAAGGTCGTTGCCCAGGGAGAGGGTGACTCTCAAGTTACTGATGTTGCTCCTGCACATGTAGCTCCTGTACCTAATGCTTCTGATGTTTCAGCTTCTAGTTCGTAGCCCATTGAAGACTTAGCTCGCGAGGCCCCATCCTCATAGAACAATAATTGTATAATTTGACTTTTGATACTTCCGGCATATGTAATGAACCTTATAAACAACCTGTATAATTTTATGATGAAGCCAAGCTCTTCCTACATCTATTACTTTAGTACATGATTGACTGTGTGATTCCCATTCACTCATGCTCAGATAATAGTTTCACATGTAAACTTTTGTTGCATTGTACAACATATATCTTGACATAAAAATCTCTAATCTTATTTTGAAGAATTCAAAGAATTATATACATTTGTACAATGAATCAATTATAAGTTATCGAGACACTTACTGGTAATAACGGCAAAAGTGCTTGACATTTCATGTGTAGGGGAATTCTGTCCCATTCATATCCACCAGATGGTAGGCTCCATCACTCATGATCCTTTTGACGATATATGGATCTTCCCAGTTAGGCCTTCAGGTCCCCTCATTGGGTTTATGGCCTCCGGGGAGGACGAGACGCAAAACGAGATCTTTAGGTTTGAACTTTTGATCTCACACTCTACAGTTGTCATATCTCACTATGCACCGCTGATGGACTGCGCCCTAAGGTTAGCTCTTTCTCTCATTTCCTCCAAAAGGTCTAGGTTTGTTAAGAGCAGTTGGCTATTATCTTCTAAATTAAAGGTGATTCTTTGCTGTGTAGTAACTTCAAGTTCTGTAGGAATCATTACCTCGCCTCCGTATACCAACGAGAAGGGGGTTTCCCCCGTGGAGCTATTAGGTGTGGTCCTATAGGCTTATAGTACCAACTGTAATTCATCTATCCAAGCTCCCTTTTTGGCCTTTAACTTGATCTTGAAGATCTTTTTGATGACCTTGTTGATGGCTTCTACTTGTCCGTTGGCCTATGGGTGGTCTACGACTGTGAAGCTCTTGACAATCTTGAGGTCTTCGTAGAACTTGATAAACTACTCGTTAGTGAACCGGGTCCCGTTATCAGTGACAATCTGCTGAGGGACCCCAAACTTGCAAATGATATTGTTCCAAATGAACTTCTTGACCTTTAAAGATGAAATTTCAATGAGTTCTTTTGCCTCCACCCATTTGGTGAAGTAATCCATTGCCACTATCGTGTATTTATAGTTTCCCCGTGCCTTAGGAAGTGGTCCGATCAAATCTATCCCCCAAATTGCAAATGGCTATGGACTTGTCATCTGCTTCAGGTAGGCTGGTGGAGCTCGTGGCACCTTTAAGAACCTCTGGCACTTGTTGCACCTCTTGACGAGGTTGATAGCGTCTTGCTTCATTGTCGGCTAGTAGAATCCCTATCAAAGGGCTTTTTGTGCCAAAGAGAGCCCTTCAACATGGTTTCTGCAATGTCCTACATGAATTTTTTCCAAGACAATACTACAATCTTCGCCATCTATGCATCTTAGAAGCGGGGTCGTGAACCCTTTCTTGTAAAGCATATCACCGTAGATGTAGTATTTGGCTACTCGAGCTCGTAAATGTCACATTTCTAGTCTGTCTTTTGGCATCTTCTCATTTTACAGGTAGTCTAGGATTAGATTCATCCAGGAGTTGGGCGCTCTGACAATTGCCATGATGACATCTTGTTGTTCGACGCTTGGGGATAGGAGGATCTCTACCGATATCACTCCTATAAGGTCTGGGTTGTCAGTGGTAGATAGGTAAGCCAAAGCATCTGCATACGCGTTCTGGGCTTGCAGGATCTGAGTGATCTTAAACTGTTGGAGGGAGCCTAACAATTCTTGGACTTTGCAGAGATATCTCATCATTTTCTCCCCCCGAGCTTGGTATTCACCTTTTATTTGACAAACA
>JANHAO010011398.1:0-16995 GCA_026873985.1 Saraca asoca | reverse complement strand
CCTTTACATATTATCAAATCAATATAGAAAGTACAGTCATAGATACAATAGAGCTCAATCCCAATTGGCTCTAGGGCACCTATCTCAGACTTACAAATAATTCATTGAAGAAAGTCGAAGAGATTGAAGAGATCAAGGGTGCGAGAGAGTTTGTTTTTTAACCCTTTTGAGGATTACTTGAAATCTCACAATTTACTGTTACTCTTTTGATGAAATTATTTGTATTAAGAATGAAGAGTATATATATTGTTAGTGAGAAAATGTATCACCGATTAGAGGAAGATTGTGGGGTATTTTGAGTGTATATAGGATATGGGTTTGAGAGTGATTAAACACTTTGTATTCGTCCTTAGTGAATTTATTTCTCATCTTTGCCCGCAGAGTAGGCTCAAAGATGAACCGCGTTAAATATTTGTGTCTCGTGATTTTTATACTTCTTTGATGTACACATTTCCACATTCAAAATTTCCCAACAGGTAATATCAAAGCCTAGTTTTGCTAGGTTCGGGTCCTGATTTAGGTTATGCTTGATTCTAGTTTTGGTGTTGTTTATCTTGGTTGGTTTCAATATTTCATCTAGTTTGATTAAAGAAGTATTGACACAAATTAATTTTGGAATTCTATACTAATTCCAAATTATGTTTGAGTAACAACTTTGTGTATTTTGATGATTTTGTTAAGAGAACACTTTATGGAGAAGATAAAAAAATTTGGAAAAATTTTCTTTCATTTCATGTGCAGAGTGCTAGTGCTCTATTGGAGGTGTAGTTTTGAAGACATTTATGGTCTTTGGAGAAGATTCACTCAAGATTTGGTGAATTACTTGATTTAAAGTCTAAAGGCTTTTGATAATGGAAATTTTGTCTAGGTGGAAATTGTTAGGATTTTGACCCAAATTTTATTTTTGTAAAATAGGATAATTTCTTACTTACATTTTTATCTTATTCAAGGTTGAATTTTGACAAGATAGGGTGATAATCAATTATTGATTATTTCCTATTATAAGTTTTATTCCTAATTAAGTTAGGTTTTTCTTTAGACAAGGATTACAATTGCTTACCAACCAAGTCTTTAAAGCCAATAACTACCTTGCATTTTGGCAAAAATAATTCATCGAAGAGACCAAAGAAATAAAGAGTGTGGGAAAGTTTATTTTTATCCCCTTGGGGTTTACTTGAAATCTCACAATTTACTCTTACTCTTTTGATGTAATTATTTATATTGAGAGTAAAATATATATATACTATTAGTGCTAAAATATACTGCCAGTTAAAAAAAGACTATGAGATATTTGGGGTCTATTTAGGATGTAGGTTTAAGATTTATTAAACACGTTGTACTCTTCCTTAGTGAATTTGTTTCTCATCTTTAGCTATGGAATAGGTTCAGAGTTAAACAATATTAAATGTGTGTGTCTCTTACTATTTACTATTTTTTTGATCTGCACGTTTCTGCATTGAAATTTCCTAACATTTTTGTTACAACAAACATTGTAGGTGTTGCATAGCATCAAAGGAACCACTAGTACCACCTAAAATCTCTTCCCAATTACCCTATTAAAGATACCTTCAATTCTGATGATAAGGAAGAGAATGCTCCACAACCACAGGAACCACTAGTACCACTTACCATAGCATTAGATGTCTCTCTTTCTACCTTTCACCCTCAAACTTATCAAAATTTGGATCCACCCACTTTGCCTACTGTGGAGTTAAACTTAAATGCTAATCTTAGTTTGGAAGACTTATTAACTCAGGCACAATGTCTTCGAGAGACTAGTCTTACCAATACTCAAGTTACTTGGCTTGATAATCAACTAGAGGAGGTAAAATCTAGTTTTGCAACATAACATAGGCAACATGTAATGATGTTTACAATTGATATGTAGTAGGATGGATTTCATGTTATTAATCTCCCAATGGTGGAGATTTGGCTGTAGTCATTCACCTAAATTTACCCACCCACTCCCTTTTATTATAGATAATTCCTTTGCCAAATATAGAGCCACCATTACTACAATAGGAAGACTTAAATAATCAAACTAACAGTACTAAAGTGTTAGTGAATACATTGAATATTAGACAAAACCATACTCTTAATTTGTAAACTAAACCTTATATAGATCTGATGACAACAACTATAGAGGAATTAGGTACCTAGATCATGTCCTAGAGGATCAAGCACTTAACCAAATGATGGCAATCTAGTTTCAAAATGCATTTCCTCCAGGGAAGCTTTTAGGACTGTTCATTACATATATGGGAAAAGATCATGTCACTTAGAGTCTGGTACAAACTCCTATTCATGACACATTTCAATTATATACTAGTAATCATACTCTGATTCATGTTCCTTCAGTAGTAGGACCTTTTGTACTTAATTGAATTAATTAGTATTTTGGTTTAAGATTTTTGCTGTCCTATAATGCTACTTTCTCATTAAACAATGACATGTTCGAGAATCAATATGACATTCATAATAAGTTGTAAGATTATTCTACAACAATTAGTGAGGAAAAGAAAGCATGAGTCCTAAACTTTTAATCCTAAAAGAAGAAGAACCATAATAGAGGAAATTAATGAAGAATCAAATTGTAGAATGAATATAAGCAATCTAGTAGTTACATTACCTGATGATGATGATATAGCTAATATAATTGACACCTAAGACAACTCAATAGAATTCTCAGCTGATAGAGTTAGTACCTACAACACTAAAGTGGCCACCTATAACATCCAAGCAATAGTCTCTACACTCATACTACTGTTTGAAGCTCTTAGTTTTAGGTTCCAAGAAGTTGTCACATAATAGCTTCCTAGGTTACAATGAAGTTCATAGCTTGGAATTGTCAAGGGCTAGGTTGCCCTTCAACAATGATTGAAGTAGCTTATGAAGTAGTACTAGCCTACTATTTTGTGTTTATCAAAAACCATACAAAAAGCCACCTATACTAAACTTGGGTTTTGAAGATACTTTTGGAGTCAATGCTCTAGGTAAAAGTGAAGTTTTGATAGTGGCCTCGACATTAGAAGTGAAATTGTAGTTACTGAATAAGTCAGACAAATGGATATATATTTTGGCTAATACTAGGGAAGGAAGGGCTTTTTTTATTGATAAGGGTCCAAGACACTTCTAAACAACACAATACATGTATATCATGGGAGTTTATCAATAAAATGGCATAGTTGAATGAAGATGCATATCATAATCTTCTATGGCTCTTAATGAAGGCTTTTAATCAGATTTTGGAGCCAACATACAATCTCAACCAAAATTCAAAGGTAAGGGAAGCTCACCATTTTCACAATGCCATTTTCAATCATGGCTTGATGGACCTTAAGCCTGAAGGAATAGGTTTTACTTGGACAAACTGTAGAAAGGGGAATCAAAATGTATGGGAAAGACCTGATAGAATGATTTGTAATGATAATTGACTTGATATTTTTCCCTATTCCAAAGTCCTAGGGCTTCCCTTATATGCTTTTAATTATGCTCCAATTGTTTTGAATACACTCAAAAATCAAACTTATCAAAAACATAATTTTCAATTTCAAAATTATTGGATCACAAATCTATATTATGCCATAATTATAAGAGAGGCATGGTTGATTGTTTTTATTGGGTCATTAGCATATCAATTAATTCAAAAGTGAAGGGTGACTAAAACCAATCTTAGAAAGTTGGATAAAGAAGAATCTAGAAAAATACATAGCAATATTAAACAGCTTGACCACTATATTTCTATTTTGTAACAATATCCAAATTCATAAAAATAATGATCTTGAAAGACAACTTAATGCTCAACTAAAATATTTACTACGATTCCAACAAACTACATGGGCTCAAAAATCTAGACAATTGTGGCTTGCAAATGGGGATAGAAACATTGCACATTTTCACATGATTGTGTCTAGAAGAAAAGCAAAACACAAAATAATCAAGATAATAGACTTTCTAGGTAATTGATATGACAAGCAGGAGGATATACTTCAATTGACTATGGATCATTTTAGATAGCTATATGTAATCCCACAAGCTCAATCGACTGCATTGCTAGATCTTACAGAATGGAACATCCTTACATTTTCGTAGGACCATAAATAATTTCTAAATAGACCATTTACTCCAAACAAAGTACATTAGGCAATTTGGCAGATCAATCCACATACAAACCTTGGTATGGATGGATTCAATGGTAGATTCTATAAAATATATTGGAATATTATGGGTAAAGATGTTACTAACATGATTCTTTCATTCTTAGATAGAAAGTATTTACTAAAACAACTTAACCAAACTTTGATATGCCTAATACCTAAAAGGGAGATTCAACAAAAATTAACCACTGTAAACTTATTAGCTTATGTAATAAAGTGTATAAGTTTATCATTGAAGCTTTGGTCCTTAGGCTGCTATTAGCTCTCGAGGAGATAATTTCTTTATTTCAAAATGCTTCCATCAATGGTAGATTAATCATAGATAATGTGTTCATAGCTATAGAAATTATGCAATATATGGCTAAGTGCAAGAGTAAACATCAATTCTGGGTAGCATTAAAGGTGGACTTCCATTAAGCATATGATAGTATTTCATGGTCTTTTATCTTAAATGTTCTATAGCATATGCAATTTCCCCATCATGGATTCAAGTTATTATGCAATGCATAACTACTATTTCATATAAAGTTATTATTAATGCGACCACTACCTCTTTTTTCATACCAATAAAGGACTCCAACAGAGGGATCCTTTATCCCCTTATATATTCATGTTGTGTGCCCACGTGCTTTCCTCTATGTTGCAAACAATAAAAAAACAAAGGCATGTCACTGAAACTTTCCTATGTAGAAATGCTCTTAGAATAAGTCATCTACTTACGCAAATGACTTACTATTATTCTTCAAAGCTAACATTGATAGTTGTCAAAAAATTAAAGATATATTGCATAATTTTGCCAATATGCCAGGCCTTCATATGAGCCCTAACAAATTTGCTATTATGTTTAGTCCTAATACACCAAGACAAATTTGAAAGTTTCCAGGGGGTGGCTTAGGTTGAAGGTCAAGAAAAGACTTGTTAAGTACCTAGAAATTTATATAAATGTTGCTAAAGACAAGATAAACATAGGCAAAGAGATATCATAAAAATTGACCAAGAAGCTTTGGGGTTGGAAATCCAAGCTTTTACCACAGGCTACAAGACTTGCGCTTTGTAAAAGTGTGCTTCAGTCAATTCCTGCATATCACATGTCCACAATGTTGTTGCCTAAGAGTAATATACAACATATAGGAAGATTGATTTGTAATTTCTAGTAGGGAAAATCTAGGTATAGAGATTTTCATATGATTTCTTAGCAAACATGACAGCAATCTACTAGATATGGAGGGTTAGGATTTCTATGGTTATAGCAATTTAATGAAGTAGTTTTTGCTAAACATCTTTAGAGGGTCTACTTAGAGCCCTAGTCTCTTATGGCTTAACTAATGGTCACAAAATATAGTTAAGGCTTAGTAGAAAGTATCACTTAAACACACTACTATGGAACCTGGATATGGAAAAACATCCAACCAGTGGGAAAGTTAATTATAGACAAGTTGAGGTGGCAAGCAACTAATGACAATCAAATTAAGTTATCTAGTAAATATTAGTGGCAGCTTTAAACAAACATTTCTTAGTTACATACAAGATTATTCATACCCTTTTATCTATTTTGGGGGCCAATGATTGAAGGGTTTGGATAGGGTTAACCTTAGGTTCCTACATAATTAGTAAAGATTATCAGTTGCTTACTAGCACCATACAACTCGGCAACATATTGGCTTTCCATGGGAACACCTTTGGGCCCTTCCCTTACCACCTAGGATGCTGGTATTTCTATGGAAGCTTGCTTATCATTGATTTCTAGCAACTAAGGCTCTCAATCAAAAAATGTCAAAGTCCCTATACTTTGTTAATTTTATTTGCAAGTTGAAGAAGATGAAACTCACATTTTCCTTTAATGTAAGTTTGCAATGGTAAACTGGTTTGTAGCTCTTCTCTTAGTAAGGAGTCTTTTAATACAACCTTAAGATGCAATAGCTTGGCTTCTTACATGTCTTCAACAAGGGTAGTACTGCTCTTATATATACATTTAGCTTACTTGTCCCATTGTAGTCATTTTATATGCAATACAATTTATGAGGAACAAGATTAGATTTGAGAACAATCTACCTAATCCAATGCAAAATCTAAACTTGATTATACAATGGTTCAAGGGGTATTTAATGCAACATAAAACTACTAAGATAAGGAAAGGCTCTGTAATTCATAACTTAGGAAGAGTTGCACGGAATTCACTTCATGTGTAGGTTATTATCTTCAACAGGGAGGTATAAAATCAGGACAAGCACTACTAGGATACATATCTGCCAGTATATAGCAATAATAGGTTATTGCTTCAAGGTTTATATTGACAGAATAAGATTCCTTTGTATGGCAATAGAGGTAGCATGCTCTTGGCTCTTAGGCATTTATTACAGAATCAAACATTAAAAGTGCTTGGAAGATTTACCCTAATGTTGCCAAACCGGAATATAGTTAATATTGCTGAAGAACCCTTTCTCTACACCTTATGATTTTCAGATTTTGCTTAAGGATATTACCTGTCTTCTTTAGGGATATGATTGTATATGATTGTGACATTAGTGCTTTGCAAAGTCATATGTTTCATCATCATCATTATAGGCATTTTAATCATATCACTATTGAAGCTTTCAACAAATGGCTACTAGTTCGGTTGATGGATCTGGGCTAATCTTTGTGTCTATTATTGTCTTTTAGAAATTTCTTAATAGGTGGTTAAGTGAGTACATTTTAGGTTATGTATCTCTTCCATTTTTTATTATCAATGTAATGTAAAAGAAATTATGGATGTTGCATTAGGACTATTTTATAGTTTAAAACTTTTGTAAATTTAATATTACAAGTTGTATTTGCAAAATTTGATAAAAAAATGTGCAATATTTTTTAATACTATTATAAAGAGGGTGCTTGGCAAATAACTTTTTGTTCAATATTTAGTTAATTTGAGTAATTTTAGTAGATTAACCAGGTTAATCTACTAATTTAGATGTATGAGAAATAACTTTTCTAGTCAATGGATTAAACCTTAATTTGTCAATTTGAAAAAGTTAGGAAACCCTACATTTTGAAACACGAATTTGCATTTAGTGTGGAAAAAGATACCCTTACCCATGAGTTATACAGGTTTTGACACCTTTGTCCTTGAAGTATATAATTTATTTCTTAAAGAAAAATTCAATAATTATAATAAATTATAATTATTTATTTTTAATGAAAAATCTTATGAGTATAATAAATTATAATTATTTAAATCTTAAAGGAAAAACTAATAAATAAGAAATTATAATGATATATTTTTTAGAAAAAAAATTAATTTAATAAATAATATATTAAAATATAAAATATTATTAAAGTAAAAGAATACTTAAATAAATCATAAAATGCATTCATGTCCTTATTTATCATTTTATATATAAACGACTAATAATAGATATTTAATTTTATTTATCATTTTAGCTAGTCAAATTAGCTAATATAATTAACTTATCAACTAATTGCAAATGCAATTAATCAACCATTATTGTAAACAATTGATTGTAAAATAGGAGCAAAATCTAGCGAATCACTTGCAAGTTAATTTGTTTTTTTTTTGTATGGGCAATTGACCATGCTATAATTTTCTTAAAAGATTTGTAAGTTATTTAATTAAAATTGTAATTTTTCCTATAATCGTTGCAAGTTATATGTTTATAAAGAAATTTGCTTAGTTTTTTCATTAATGTTGTGGCATCTTATAAATCACTTGTAAGTAAACTCAACTTATTGCAACTATTATTATTGTGGTGTTGCTCTTGACAGAGACAACTTGAAAGAATTAATCTATTTTACAAGAAAAATAGAAATTGATTTCGAAGTGATGTTAGAAACTTAGGATACGTCTACACAATGCAACGACTATAACCGCAGAAAATTTTTTAATTTGGCTTAGCATTGAGATATCAATAATATTATTGCTTATTGCATTGTCATTAGCTAAATATTTTGAGATGATAACTAAATAAATGTTAAAATAATTAATGTATTTTTCTGACTTAGTAAAAAATATTACACAAATATGTGACTTTATTATTGTGAAAGTGATGAAACAATAGTTCCAATTCTTCTCTGCATTGTCAATTACATTGTACATCATTTTTTTTTTATATTTCTTGTCATATATTTTAAATGACACTTAGGGTTTGTTTATTTGAGAGAAAAAAATATTTTTTTTGAAAATTGTTTTCCTAATTTTTCGTGTTTTAAATTAATAGAAAAATGAAAAATTAATTAACAAAAAATAATAGTATATTTAAGAGAAATTGGCTTTCTTCTTTAATTAAAAGAAATTATTGCATCAAATTATCTTTTATTAGATAATCTCATTCTTCATCTCTTTACTTTTATTTCTTCTCTCTCCTACCTTTCTCTCTCTACCCCTCTTTACTTCTTGTCTTCTCTATCTTTTCCTTTTTCTCCAATCTTTTTCCCGATCTCTCTATCTTCTCTCACTACTTTTTATTTCCCTTTTTCCTTCCTCCCTTTTATCTTTTTCTCCTCTCTCCTTGTCCCTCTCTATCTTTCCCTTCCTCTCCCACTCCTTCTCTTTCCTATCTCCCATTTTTCATCTCTCTTCTCATCTTATAAATATTAAGAAGTTATTTGGTTCACATAGGAAGTAAGCTTTTGCAGGAAATTAAACTTCTCAAAGAGTAAGTTTCTATATGAATTTCTTAGGAAATACTAAAATTTGTATGATTGCCATTAAGGAAGTAGAACCTCCTAAGAAGTAAGTTTCTATATGGTATTTAGTTCAACTATATACTTCTAGCAAGTATTATTAAAATGATTAATATTTTACCTAAAAGTTATATTTTTGCCATTATTTATATTATATAAGGATAATATTGTATTTTATTTCATTAAAATTACATGAAGTAGAACTTAAATAGGGGGCCGGATAAGCAACTTTCCATATTTTGTGGGAATTAAAACTTCTTGCAAAGTACAACTTCCCCCTTTTTTCTGAGTTAGTGGCCAACTAAACAATTTAAGTATTTTCTATTTCCCAAGAAGTTATACTTCCTATGAAACTTTTTACGAATCAAATGACTTTTAAAATTTGTGTTGAGAGAGTATTTGAGCAATTAAAAAAATTGACAAATGCGGTTAACAATTTTGGCTAAAATAATGGAATATAAATAATTAACTTTGATGAAGATAGAAAAGAAGGATTTGAACAAAACACACTTAACTTTCAATTTTTACTAATAAAGATTTGTTGGCTCTTATCTTGAAAACATTCTAATAACAAAACAAGTATTGACCTTACAGATGAAATTTACATATATAACAATATTTTTTAATAAAAAATAATTTATCTTTATGCACTAAACAAGAGAAAATATTTTCTTTTACTTGTCCAAATAATAAAAAATTAATTCATTTTTTTTAAAATACATTTTTGTAGAAAAATATATATATATTTTTATAAAATTTCATTTTCTGTTGCGAGTCTCAAATTTGAAAACTCATGTCATTTTGGGGAAAATAAAAGGCGATCAAGTGTGTAAACTCTAATATGTTGCGGATTCTTTCTAGAAAGGAAGAAGTTTGCCCAGTGAATACGTAGAATATATTTTATAAAATAAATTTTCAAAATTTAAATTATTTCATATTTAATTTTATATTTTAAAAATCAATATTTTCAATTAATGTATAATTTATTATATTTTCAGTTTTAAAATTTTGGATTTTGATATGATTAATATATCAGAAAATTTTGTTTTAAAATAGTAAATTTTCATTTTTTTTCAAAATTCTAAAAATATGAAAAAGAACAAAAATAAAACATAATCAAAGAAATGTCAAAATTCAATGACAGATTTTAAATGTTAAATTCAACAACAGATTTTGAGTAGCTTCTTTCAGAAGTAATCTCTACTTAATGTGTATGTTACAAAGATTTTTTGTTTTCTTTATATCATAAGTTCTTGATTTTGTGCAATTTCTATAGAATGTCATTGTGTTTTATTTGATTTTGTGCAATTTCTATAGAATGTCATTGTGTTTTATTTGATTTTGTGCAATTTCTATAGAATGTCATTGTGTTTTATTTTAGTGGTGCATTGGGGAAGAAGAAATTGATGAAGAAGTAGTCGAAAGAAGAGAGAGAAGTGGGAGAAAGTTTTAGGAATTCTCAAGGAGAAAAAAGAGTTTAAAAATTTTGAAAAGTTTAAAAAGGTTTTTAACAGTTTCAATAAAAGATATAAAATGCGAAAAAATATAGATCTTGCCCTTATTCCTTTAGGGGAATGTACATACACCTTTGTCTAATATGAATTCTTCTTATCTATTTAACAAATTAGTGATTTATTGACTTTTATTGAGAGGTGCAACAGACAAATAATCAATGAATGTGGAGATGGTAGAAATAATAATTGTGTAGCAAGATTTTAGATATAGGAGCAGAAAAAAAAGATTAAAGACACAGATTTTTAAAGTGGTTCAACTTGAATTAAAACCGTAATTCAAGTCAACTCTATTGGCACTTTCCTTAACTAAAAGGCCACTTTATTAAGAAACAATTAGGATTGAAAAAGGGCTCCTGAAAAGCCAGTTCAAAAACAAAAACACAAGAAATTACACAGGCTTCTTGCTAACGTAAGAACAAACACAAGACTTAGAATAAGCTTTTGCTAACCTAGACAAGATTTCTATATCCCTAGAAATCTCCAATAGAAAAATAAAGATGAGAAAGATTAAGAAATACAATACCACAAGTTTGAGATGAAATCTCAAACAACTAGGATGAATTCACTAGAGCTTTGATTCAAAATCTCTTGATTAGATATTAGAAATCCTGTGAGTAGAGAGAAATCTTGTTTTGTACTTTTCTTAGAGATTCTTGCACTTGAAGAACGAAGAAAATTGTGAAAACTTGTTGAAAATTGAAAGCAGTTAGGCTTTTATAACTATTATAACCGACTGTAATAGAATAACTAACTTTTAGTTAGTGAATCGATTGTGAATTGATTGAGAGTGGTTACAACAAATGAATCAGTTTGGTAGTTGAATCTTAGTCTGTTATGATGAGATCTTGAATCGATTACTAAATCGATTGAAGTGAAATTCCTAACTTTCAGTAAAAAAGTATTTTTCAAAACCTTACTTCACAAATCGATTGATGAATCGATTCTAATATAATTTTCACAAGTTTTTTTAGTGAATCAATGCGTGAATTAATTCATGAAGTCAAAAATAGTTTTTATAAAATTTGTACTTATGAAAATCATTCAAAAACTTTGTTTCCTTCAAGTGGTTTGAATTTATCTCATTGTTAAAAAAAATTGAATCAAATCTCATTTGAATTTATTTACAAAAGATCCTATTAAAAATAAAAATAAATCCTAAAACTATTCTCGAATCTCTTAAATCATTTCCTTTGAACTTGCAAAACAAATCAAAAATACTAAAGCATATTATCAGATAAAATTATTTTTCAATATTAAAACCAAGGAAAATATGTAGCTAGAATAACTTAAGCTAACAATCTCCCCCTTTTTGATGTTGACAAACAATTTTGGAAGAGGTTCAAAGTTAGTAAAAAAATTGAAAGGAGAGGTCATGTAAAATGAAGCTTTATGCTTTTTCTTCCCCTTTTGAAACATCAAAAAGAAATAAAAATAAAGAAATAAGTATATGTTGTATGCGGAAATTAGCCCGAAGACAAGGTAGCAGACTTGGAATCGCCGAAGGAAAGAGATCGTCGGATTGTCAAAAGCATATCAGCAAACTTCTCCCCAGTGAGCTCCTCCTCAACGAACCATGCTTCATTGGCTAATGGTTCGTAACACTAAGCTCGCTTCCTCGTCACTACACCAACGTCTCAAGTTTGAATCTCAGACCCCATCGCAGAGGCATAAGATTTTCCACATAGTAGAAGCAGTATCGCGCAATGGCTACAAACTGAAGGCTATAATTGGCAAAAAGGCCCACCTCCGCAGCCTATGCACTGCAACAGCCGGATTGTAGCCTATAACTGTCTTTTCTACTTATTATTTGATGTAACACCACTGTAACTTGTAATTAATGTATGTCTCCTTCTTCCTTCTATAAAAGAGGAGACCCAATAAAAGGGAAAAAAGGATGAATGGCATATGTGCAAAAACTCTGTAAAAGAGACTAGAGAGCAGAAACCATTTGTAATCCTGCTAATATATCATACATACCGTGGACGTAGGGTCCAGCAAGATTTGGATTTGGTCGAACCACGTGAAACCTGGTGTCTCCTGTTTACTCTTCCGTCCATCCCAATTTATTTTTTTTTATCATTCTTCTCATCAACTAACCAGAATCAGGCTTGAGATCCCGAAGAATTTCCTATTGGCCAAAGTTTGGAGCACAACCAAAATCCAATGTCAACATTTTTGGCGTCGTCTGTGGGGATCTCACCTATTCTGGTTCACCTTTTGTTGCGATGGCTAGAGGAAGAGTTACTAGGGCCTCGAATGCACAATGCCAAACCCTAAACGATCATGTTTCAATAACAGATTCGTCCATCGCTCCTGTAATCAAAGCAGTCACTAGCCTCCCTCCAGCCAGCCTGGCGCAACTGGCTCTCACTGCTGGTAGCATCGAAGAATCACGAATCTGGCTCCAGCATAAGGAAAGACTCGAGCATATGATGGAGGAATTGACTAAAACAGTCACGATGCTAGTACAAGCACAAGCCCAGAATGTGCAAGCGCAGGCTGAGCCCACCATACCCGAGGTTGAATGCTCTAGCGAGAACAACCGAGAGCAGGTCTCGAATCACCATCCATGTGGTCAGGATGATGGACCAAGCCACCAGATCCCTGGTCAGGGACTGAGGGGCTTAGGTAGCGTGGTGGAAGGCTTCCTTCAAAGAGTCAAGTGTTTAGAGAAGCACCCCCGTACCCAAAATAACTAAGGGCACTTCGGGGAGTAGACCCCTCTGTCCGGGGAAATCATGGAAGAACCCCTGCGGAGCAAACTTAAAGTCTCAACTATCCTGTTGTACGATGGAGACAGTGACCCATGTAACCATATGGATCTGTTCAACATCTAGATGGATCTTTAAGCTTGTAGTCCTTTGGCCAGATGCCGCGTCTTTCTTGCTACCCTAGGCGAAGTCTCTTGAGCGTGGTTCAAGAGCCTCCCGGTTCGCAACATCGGCAGTTGGGAAAAATGTCAGGAAAGATTCGTCGATCAATATCAAGCACTGAGGAAGCAACTCGTGCCCTCATGCCACCTTGCCATAGTTTTCCAGGGCAAGCAGGAAGCACTAAAAGACTATCTCACTCGCTTTAGGCGCAAAGCCAATAATGTAGAAAAACCCTCGGATGAAGCTATTCTGGCTGCCATCTCAACAGGACTCCGCAGGGACGAAAAATTGTTCAAGAGTTTGTATAAGTCCCCGGTGAGCAATTTGGGAGAATTCTATAAGCGAGCTACAAAGCAGATTAGGTGGGACAAAACTTTCAGTCCACAAAAAATCGAGACAGGCAGTTTGGCCCCGAGCAAGAAAAGAAGCAACCGTGGAAGTGGGAATGACAACCCCGAGTTTCAGTCCGTAAAGAAGGGCAAGGATGAAAGGCCCCTATTCCAGGTTCGTCACAGTACCTACAGTATCTTGTCAGACGCTCAAGACAAGATCTTCGCAATGGAGAGGGACAAGGAAGACTTCAGAAAAACTCCACCCCTGAAGACTCCTGGCAAGTCCAGAGTTAACCGGGGAAAATTTTGTGCGTACCACAATGAGTTTGGGCATATCACTTCAGAATGTTGGGCATTGCAAGATGCCATCGAAGATCTCATTAAAAGAGGACACCTACACGATTATATTGTGTAGCCTTCCAGGCAGCAGCATGGGTCCTATCAGCGGAATGCCGAGTGAGAGCGGTCCCCTACTATTAGGATAATCTTCTAGACCTTTTGTATTTATCTGTGAATTATGTATATGTTTACTAATATTAAGTTTTCTTTTGTAGTAATAGCAATACCCGTCGTCTGCACGCTGTTAACTTGTTATGAGTTTTGCGAGGCACCAAGTGCTTCATTCTGTTATTTAATAAAGGCCCCCCGGAGCTTGATCCAGAGAAGAATTGACGAAACTCACTTATCCAGTTGAGTTGAGGGCTCGCTGAGGCGTGAAGACGCTCCAAAACAAACTCACTTATCTAGTTGAGCTGAGGGCTCACTGAGGCATGGAGACGCTCAAAAATAACTCACCAGTTAAGCTGAGGGCTCGTTGAGGCGTGGAGACACTTGAAAATAACTCACTAGTTGAGTTGAGGGCTCGCTGAGGTGTGGAGACGCTACAAAATAAACTCTTGGGCACAAGATCGCCCCGGCCACAAGATCAGCCATCCCTTTGGGCATAAGATCACCCCGACCACAAGATCAGTCACCTTTTATTTTGGGCACAAGATCGCCCCGGCCACAAGATCGGCCATCCCTTTGGGCACAAGATCGCTCAGACCACAAGATCGGTCACCCTTTACTAAGTGTTTCATAGCTTTCATGCGAACTTGATTAAATTATAGCTCTCATGCACATTTGAGCACCAATATCGCTAGCTAAGAGTTTCGTAGCTCTCATGCAAACTTGATTAAATTGCAGCTCTCATGCACATTCGAACACCAAGATCGCTTGCTAAGTGTTTCACAGCTCTTATGTGAACCTATTTAAATTGCAATTTACTTACGCATGTTTCTCACTCTATTTTTCAGGTATAAAAGCCATTCAAAACAATCAAACAAAGTGCGTACCAAAAATAGAAACAACAAGTAGAAAGTACCAGAAGGTAATTTTATTCATTAAAAGACCTCAACGAGACATATCTACATCAGAAAGCTCTGAATACAAAACACGGTGAAATACATTGTAAAGTCCTAAAGTATAAGCTAGTTGAGGAGCAAAAGAAGCCTCCACTAAAAGAAGAAGAAAAGAAAGCAAAAGGAAAAAAGAAGAAGAAAACAGGTCAGCCGTGGATGGCAGTGTTTTGAGAACAACACGTCACTCACTTTCTCTTCCAAAGCACAATCGACGGCAGTGCTGCATCCCGTCTACACTCGACCACCTGCTCCTCCTAAAGAAACCTAACCAGGAAGCCTCAGGAGCTTGGCCGATCGAACAATTACCTCACGGCGGGACCGAAAGGGGCATAATCTGGGATCCATATAAGATCCTTCCACGTTACTAGAGAAGACGATTCTTCCGAATCACCTATGCAGCAGACCATACACACATCCAGGAAGGGCCAAGATTTCCAAGGTGGCTCGTCAGGATATTCCATAACTTACTTTGAGTGACAAGGCCGGCAGATGGTCTCTCCCTTAAAAAAAGCAAGGGACGGTTCATTAATGAGTCCGAATTCGTCTCCCCCAACCACCCGCATTAATGGCTTAGGAAAAGACTCGACTTAATGCAATCATAATTACTGGATTCGCTTTGGAAGAAACAAAATCTGGGGAGGAGAAATGATGGTCCCACTTTTGACTAATTAAAATCCGAAAGGTCTTTAACTCCTAGCTCATTACACAAGTTGAGAGTTGGGGGGAAAATGTTGTATGTGGAAATCGGCCCGAAGACAAGGTAGCATACTTGGAATCGTTGAAGGAAAGAGGTCTTCGGATCGCCAGAAGCATATCAGCGAACCTCTCCCCAGGGAGCTCCTCCTCAGCGAACCATACTTCATTGGTTAATGGTTCGCAACACTAAGCTTGCTTCCCCATCACTACACCAATATCTCAAGTCTGAATCTCAGACCCCAGCGCAAAGGCATAAAATTTTCCACACAGCAGAAGTAGTATCTCATAATGGCTACAAACTGAAGGCTATAACTGGTAAAAGGGCCCACCTCCGCAGCCTATGCACTACAGCAGCTGGATTATAGCCTACAACTGTCTTTTCTACTTATTATTTGATTTAACACTACTGTAGCTTGTAATTAATGTATGTCTCCTTCTTCCTTCTATAAAAGAGGAGACCCGATAAAAGGGAAAAAAGGATGAATGGCATATAGGCAAAAACTCTGTAAAAGAGACTAGAGAACAGAAACCATTTGTAATCATGCTAATATATCATACATATCGTGGACGTAGGGTCCAGCAAGATCTGGATTTGGCTGAACCACATTAAACTTGGTGTCTCCTGTTTACTCTTCCGTCCATCCCATTTTATTTTTTTGATCATTCTTCTCATCAACTAACCAGAATCGGGCTTGAGATCCCGAAGAATCCCCCGTTGGCCGGAGTTTGGAGCACAATCAAAATCCAACATCAACAGTATATAAAGTAGAATAAAATTAAATCAAAAATTTTATAGCTCCCCTTGAATTAATGACTAAATTATGGTTCAAATCAATTAGGGAATTGATTCGTTCATACATATTGAACTTTTCAAAAATTTTGAATTACACAAAAACATTAAAAATCTCTCTGAAATAGTTCTAGAATCGATTAGAGATTCAAATTATTGAATTGTGAATCAATTGTGGAATCGATTCATGTAGTCAAACAAATCTTGGAAAATGATAAATTGGTTTTGGATTTGATTTAGGGTCCACAACTCAATTTTTTATAAAAAAATAAGCCAAATTTTACTATTAATTTCTTATCATAAATGCTCAAAGCATATACCTGCAACACAAACTTAAGAAACTCCAATGCTTAAGTTAGATTTTGCATTTGAAAATCAATCATAATATATAAAAAAATAACAAGAATTATAAAAATTTAATAAATATAAAGCAAATAGTTGAAAATGTCTAATACCTCTGGTTAATTATTTAATTTGTAGGCCAAGGAAAAAGGTCAGCTCCCCCATCATGGACATCTCAAATTCATTTTGCATTAACTTTGAGAAATTTTTG
>JANHAO010011397.1:0-16994 GCA_026873985.1 Saraca asoca | reverse complement strand
TATCAATTTTCATTTTAATCCTTGCTCTCCCAAATATTAATACTAACATTATTATTATTTTATTTTATTTATTTGAGGCATTACAGCGCTAGTCCTCGCTATAGTACGAATCACTGTTTGAACAGGATGATACATGTATACCTAAATCACTAGCATATGATCCAGATGGGCTGCTTAGGCTATAACGATGGCTCACGGGTGGCATCTATGATGTCCAATCAGTGCTTACAAGTTTTTTTTCAATGGTGGAATAGAGGATTCTTCGACGGTAGCGCCTTCTTCTCCTATCATTGTTGAATATTTTCACTTCAAGGTCAAGTTTCAATGGTTCTTGATAACGTTGTCCATACAACTGTTTAGGCTAGCCAATTGTAGCATTTGAAATCCTAGTAGTTCTTCCTCTAGCCATTGGAAAATCAAGGGGAATGCAGTTTAGGACCCTCCTTCTAGCACCAAAATATTGATGACAAAATTCAATCAACCAAAAAGTCTAGAAACCCCAAACTGCAGATTGAATGTAAAAAGAGAGAGAGAGAGAGAGAGAGAGGAAGAATAAGGAGACACAAAAATTTATTAATATAGTTTGACTAAAGTCAATCGACCCCTATAGCCACAGTTATGTTATTTCTCTGTATTTTTGGCTCAAAAGTCATATCTCTTGATTTTTTCTTTGTATAATAGTTTCATCCCCTTTTATAATGGTTAGGATATTACAGTTTGAATGTAAATCAAATACGTATCATAACTTAATTAGGATTACATAATAGATAATAATAGATTCCTATTAAAATAAAAAATTGAACAGATTATGGTTGGAAATGCGTGTTTCGATCTACAAGCTGAGCCTTGTTTTTAACAACCTGAGATTGCTACTTTGACCCGTGTTGACCAGTAACTTGAGGTCGCATTAATGTTTTGGTCCAGTGACCTCAATCCTAGATAAGTTGGGCCCTTATTAGCTGAGTCTATCCATTGGGCTTTCACCAATACATTTATGTGATTTCAAAAGTACTCACAACACCCAATTACCCATATAAATCCCATTTCTTGTGTTTTAAATTAAATAAAAATATAAAATTATTCTTGTAAAATTTAAATAATGATAACAATATCATTTTAAAAACTTATCAAATATCTTGACAAAATAGCATAACTTTTTGTATGATATTTTAATTCTTTTGATAATACTTTATAGAAAGTTTAGAATTGAACTAAACATCACATAAGAACTTACTTTTTAGAAAATTTTACTTAATTTCAATCAAATAATTTTTAATACTTTCTAAAAAATTTACATAGAAATTTATTTTTTTTTTAAAAAAAGTTTAACTTCTCACAAAAATTTATTTTTTACGTGAATCAAACGAATGTTTGATATCACTGCTATCATGAATGAGTTTTGCTACTGCCCACCTCCCCGAATAGGCTACTAGGGTTATTAAATTGCTTTAGCATTTTAGATTTACAGCACTATGACTCACCAAAAAAAAGAGATATATATATATATATATATATCAAACCCACATTCAATTTGAATATAAAGTTATCACAAAAAAAAGTTTATCACAATTTTGAACTCACATTTTTTTTAGACTGACTGTGGGTTTCTCTGATTTTTAAAAAAATGTTCATACTAATTTTTAAATTTTATCCCACTAAAATATTAAAAATTACATTAATATTTTTTTAATTATTACATTAAAATCCAAAAATGATCACACCAGTCGTAACTAATTTTAGTTATCTTTGGTTATATCTTATTTTGGTACATGTATTTTGTCATAGTTAATCATTGAAAAGGATTATTAAAATAACGTAATAAATTCATTAGAAAATTATAAAAATGAGTAGGATTAATTGGATTAGATTCTCATTCTACCTCGATAAAAAGCAAGAAATTTTATAGGGTGATTATCATTACTTTGCACCTATAACTACCACAATCGTTGAAAGAGAACTTCTTAAAATCAAAATGGTGTAAATTAATTTTGTATTCGAATAGAAAATGCATGAATGAATGGCTCCTTCTTGTACATACTGAGAAGGATATATTTAATACAAATGATAATGATTTAATTGTATAATAATTTAAAAATACGAAATCGCATAAAAACAGTAGTAAAATGTAAATATATTTTTAAAAAATTATAAACCTGTAGCCGATCCCCACAAGGTTTTAATACAGTAGTATAATTTGTATGTCTGGCCCAGTTAAATATGTGAACTTGCCCCACAACAATTATTATTATTAGAGAAAACTTATTTTTTAATAAATAAAAACCATCAACAGTAAAAAAAAATTTATGTCATTTTTATTCAATTTCTCTTGCCACTGTTATTTATTGTATGTTTAGTAAAGTTTGATTTAGATTGATCTCGATTTTTCTTGTTCATATTTTTATATATACACATAAAAAAAATAAATGTACTTAAATGCATAGTTAGACATACATGATTGGGGATTTAATTTTGATCCTCTTTAAATGTAAATCAGTTTTATATATTATCATTTACAATCTGAAAAATTAATATAATACAGCTAGGTACTAAATAATGATCAATGGTATGAACTAGTCAACTTGGATTCTAATCAGTCAATTATCGTTGATATGCATTTTATTAATCACCCTTATATTTATTTTAGTATTCCATTGATATTTAAATGTTGATCAAAGTTATTGTATTTAGTATCACTCTATTTGTTACACATGCACAAATCTTACACCATGCTTTCTCTCGTGACTGTTTTCTCTGAGAAAAGATCAAACAGTCATCAAGCGGTGCATTGATGTCCATAAGATTTTACGTGGTCAAAGTCAGAAAAATAATAAGTACACATGCTATTTTACACACTCTGTGCTGCGTCCTCTGTCCTTCCATGTCTGCAGATTCATTTTTTTGCGTGTGATGAGTGGGTGTACATCACGTGTTGCTTGAGAAAAATATCCTCCCATTTAAAATTAATCAATAAACATAGTAAGAGTAAATGTAATTTTAATATGAAAATTTTCAAATTTAAAAAAAAAATAAATGATTAAAGATTGACAATATTAATACAAATACGAGATAATGCGTATCAGATTATCAACTATTGCTCTGATTTCCTTATCAATATTTCTATGTATTTACTAAGCCTTTATAAGAATATTTTACTTCAAAAACTTTTACACATTCTCATGTTTCCATTGTAATGCAAATCATAGATACCATATTAATATTTATAATCTACGAATATTTATTTGACAAATATCTATTTTTTCAAAAATTAACTTAAAATAAAAAATCATCACATCAAAAATTATTAAATTTTAGGTAAAATTATTAAAAAATTGTACACACACCACAACTAATCATAGTAAATGCATCATTACATATGGTGAATGTGATGTAAGGAAATGAAGTATTGGTTGGTGAACAGTAAATAGTTGAAACATCGATGGCTTCTTGCAGGTTGAAAGGCAATAAACGATAGGGGTAAGCAGGTAAAATAGGAAAATGACGATTGCTGACTTGTGATATACGCATTTGGGACAGTGATCAGTCATCACTATATATATATATATATATATACATGTCGCCGGTCTTTCCCAACAATCAAAATCAAGTTAAATTTTATTATAAATTTCATATCCAATATCAAAAATTTTGATATTTTCTTATCCACTTTTTATATTTGAGTTTAGTTTTATTTTAAAAAACATGTAAAGTCACGATCATTTTAAACTAAATTTAGCATATTCTTTAATAAATATAATAGGTTCACAATAAAATTCTGTTATAATTATAAAAAAATATAAATATTAATTTAGATAAGTAATATATGTGACTTGTGGTGCAGCATAACTGTTTTTTTTTTAATCTTCAATAAATTATTTTATATGAAAATAATTTTATTTCCATTCATGCTAGAAAATTATGCACATGTGACATGTAAATGATGTAAAAAATTTCATACTCTTTCATAAATTTTTATATGTTAGTAATCTTTCATAATAGATATATAAATTTTAAAAAATGTTTTGCATTACAAATTTGAAGGATGAGTCAATAACAAAGTTAAAGAAGAAAAAATTGTTTGAGGAGTTGAAATAAACTTTGTTAAGAATTTTTATGAAAAATATTTTAATTTTTGGAGATTAAGTATGAATTAAAAAAATGCATAATTTTTTTTTATAATTTTCTAAACCTTGGAGAACTTCTTCAATGCTGCTTCTCCCCTCATGTAATTTGGCATTGTTGATTCACATTTAAAAATGGATTTGGTGATCTGTGTTGGACGCTTGCTTTTCCTTTCACTGGAATTGTTAATTGATAATTAATTTTCAAAAGTGATAATAAGCATACATTTAAATAAAATATTATCTTAAATGAATTCTTTGTTGGAATGATTCTATTTACTTTTTACTAATTATCTATAAATAATATATTAGTTCATTAGATTATGATCTAAAAAAGAAAGTAAGGAAGACAGTAATGGAAAGCATAGAAAGTAAGAGAAAGTGGGGATGAACTTTTTGACAGTAAGAGAGAGCCAATCAAAGTCATAAATATTTTGAATTAATTCAATGGATAAAGTTGGTTAACTTTCACTAATCATGTATCACGTTTGAATTTCATTATCAATGCTTTTAAATTCTCCAATTAAAAAATTATGTCTTTCTATTTATAAAATTAAAAAAAATGATAATATAAAAAATTGAAAAAAAAATTCATATTCAAGAAAGTATAGGCAAAAAAAATAAGCAATAAAATGTGGACAAAGTATTATTATTTTAATATGGAGTTGAAGTAGGGTTTGAAAAGAGTTGAATCATTTGGTGAATCACAAATGATTCTACTCAAAAATTGACGTGATAAATTACATAAATCATATGAATTAAATCTGAATCTAAAAGATTTGTTTATTTACTAAATAAATCAAATTTAATTTATGATTAATTCAATTCATTTAATTTATGAATCAAATTGATAAATTAATTATATTTATAAAATAAAATATGATATTAAATATAATATTATACATTATATAGCATAGTTAAATAAATTGAAATTTAAATAATATATTTTTATATAATTTTAAATTAAATGAATCAAAATAATAAATTAATAATAATAATTGAATTAATTTATTTTAATTTAAATCTATTTATTTGATATTTTAACATATTTGATTAGATCAAATAATTTATTAAAATCCAATCAATTTCATTCAAATCAATGGGAGCTATTTCATAATTCGACTCGTACACTTCCTAAGTCGGGTGAGAGTAATATTGTTTGTATGTAAGATGAGAAAATATAATGGTTATTGACGTCACGTTCCCTATTGGACAGCACGCCTCCCTGCATTCACGACCCTTCATGGACCTTAGCTCCCATTCAAATCAATTAACAAAAAATTCCCAAATCACAAAAATAGTTCAATAATCACATTATTTAAGCATCAAAACAATTTTATAAATAAATATCTATATTTTACTTCAGGACTAATTTCTTTTTTCTTATTTCATTTGACACTCTTCTGAGTGTGCCTGCTGCTATTTCCAACCACTGTGCACCTCTGGCCCCCTGTATTTGCAGGTGATTGGCAATTTGGCTGGCCACCACCGAGAGAGGAGTCTTCAGTTGTATAATTTTTCACATTTTGTTTTTATTCACATGTACTATGTCATCACTTTTAATGGGGCAATATAGAGACCGAAAATGTCAGCAGTGAGTGTACGAGGGGAGGGGAGGGGAGGGGAGGGGGCAGCAGCCATAGCATCTGCCAAGGCCGTCATTTCACTCACTGCAGCCCCCTACTTTCCCTCTCTTCTTATCACTTTGCCTGTATGTCCCATTTTACCAATCAACTTGCGGTCCCCGCCCATTCCTCCCCTCATAAATATATATATTGTTAAATCAAATAAATTGAAATTTTTTAATCTCACTCAAAAATTTAACACGACCACATGCACGCATTAATTCACATATAAATTGTTTTCAGCTAACATGTTTCTCCCTAAGTCAGAAAAAAGCTTTAAGTACTACAATATATCAATAAAAAATAATAAATAAAATAGATTATTTTTAAATTTAAATTATAATTTTTTATATTATATTTATTTTTTTTTAAATTTTGAATCAAACTAATGACTCTTTTACATTATTTACAATATAAACATTAAATATATTTTAATAGATTTGATTAATAATTATAAAAAGGATAATTTATATTTTTATTCGTCCTATGTTGAGATTGATAGAAAATTGGTGGAAAAAAATAAAAAAAATTTAAAAATTAGTTAAAGTATAATTTTTTTGAAATTTCAGAAAAAATTATGGCTGGGCATTTTATACTTTAATTTTCTCTCTATATATTTTCCATCTAATTCAAATGATAAAAAAGTTTAAAATTTCAAAATTTTTCCTTTTCTCAATCCTTTCCTCACATCCAAGGTTAAATGAGAATATAAATAGTAAAGTATATAGTTGTCACTTTAAATTTAATTTTATGTTATTTATATATTAAAAATATCAAAATTAATTAAAAATTAAATGAATTTAATTTATATTTCATTTATATATTTAGAACATAAAAAATATATTTTATTTAAAAAATAAACACAATCAATTTAAATTCAAATATTTGAGAATCTAACAAAAATGAAGAGTGTACTGTAACACTGGACCCAGAGCAACACGTGGCGCGTGGAGGAATGGAGGCCCTCACGGGGGAATCTGTCGGCAGCAGAGACGTCACGGTGGTCGAATACATTAATTACATTACTGCCACACGCAATCTAACAAACCATTTTTTGTTTTTTGGTTTTGGGAAATGAAAGAAAGAAAAGAAAAGGCAAACCATTGTTTGGTCCTCTTCGTGCATTGACCCTTTTCTTTTGTCGTTTTGCATGTGCTGTCTATCAGTGGCTGCGGCGGCGCACCGCAATGTCGTTTTTAATTCTCCATTCATTTGGTTGGCCAAACAGCTGTTAACGACGCCGTTAGTTTGGGATTCCGTCTTTTCCCGTTCATTGATCTCTCTCGGTCTCTCCCTGTCGTTGTCAGATGATGTTAATATGCATGTATGCCATCCATTAGCTTTTCCATCATCATATCATCCTCATGTCATATTATGTTATGTCATGTCATGAATAATGATCTATATCATGATGAACTGTTTGACTCAGCCTTGACCATTGTTTGTGTTGAAGTGGTCCCATCAATGAATGTATTGAGAAGTACAATTATACTTTCTTGCGTACTAAATAAATATTCATAATCACATCTATTTTTATAAATTTTATACAATTTTTTATATTTTTATTTTATAGATACAGTTACAATTATATATATTATAAAAATTGTAATATTTTTTTAAAAAAATAATTGTACATTCAAAATTATAAGTTTTACGTGAAAACTTAGTAAAATTTTAAAAAATCTATCAATATATGCGGATAAATCAAAGATTAGTGAATCAAATATTTGAATAACATGGTTTTGTAAGATAAAATTATTTTCCCATAAAAATCGTTATTCATTGCAGATAAAAGGTATTTTGAAAGAGATTACAATATATTTAAATAAATTGAAAAAGCCTTAACTATGGAAAGCTAGATATGTAAGGCATGAACAAAACACAAAGGGCAGAAGACTTCTTGACATAATTTTAAAATAATATTAAATATCATTATATTATTATATTTTTTATTATATCATCCACAAATGATATCTTGATAATATATATAAACATATACAAAAAAGTCTTCGAATGATGACAAGAGGTCCTACAATTATGCGATCTAAGATTATCTGTAGTGGGGAAGCTTAATCTAAGTAATCCTCTTTAAAGTTATTTATTCACTGTAAAGTAACTATAAAAATATAAGTCAACATTGCAGTTACTTAACAAGCAACTGCATCTTAAAAAAAAAAGTGGATCCAATTGTGAGATAAGTTAAAAGAAATGAGATAAATTATGGGGTTCATTTAAGAAATTTGATAAAATTGTAATATTGTGGATAGAGTTGTTTGAGTTACTTAAAAGAGTGTAAAATGATGTGACAGTATGAAATTCAGTAAAAAATTAATAAATAAAACTTAAAAAACTCTTGTAAAATGTTTGCATTGCAGATAGTTTAAGTACCAAAACAATCCTATATATAAAAATCCCGTTTTTCAATGTCAATGTTCGTGTTCTGTTAACTTCTTCGTTTTAGGTATCAGTTTGCTGCCGGTCACCGAAGTCCAGCGGAGGCTTCATCAGGGAGTGTAGACTACAAGTAGTGTAGAAAACTTAAAATCCTGAACGGAAACTTGAAATTGAGAGATAGGACTTTAATTTGATTCCTTTCATATTATGTATCGAATTTCTTGCTGAATAATTGTACCGATCTGGTGAATAAATCACATGAAAAATAGGAAGGAAGCATCCACTGATATTTGCGGCTCATATTGTATTATATTTGACTTGAAAAAAAAAAAAAAATCAGAAGTTTGTATAACCATCATAAAACAATGGGCAGAGTTGTCTGTGAATTTCTTCCAAAAAAAAAAAAAAAAGATCAAAATCTTTGAATATTGCCTTTAACATATCTTTTTAATATTCTAGAAGAGTGAGTATATTAGTAATGTATATAATAAGAACACACAACATAATTGCTGTTTGGACTCCCTTTTTGATTCTGATGGTCCTTTAGTCAACTTTTCATCAAAAGCAATTGAGAATTACCAACCAATTTTTTTTATTTAACACAAGTTTTATAAATTAACCCTTCTAACCCGATGATTATTATAAAATTTATTAAAACCCAGAGAGTATATATTTTAAGTTTGAATTTCAGAAATTTTAGCTAATATATACAAAATGGCATTAAGAGTATAATAATAAAACTAGAATAAGAGTAAGCACATGGTTTGGGGTTTAGAAAGTAGCTTTGGTGGCTGCGGCCGCCTCACTTGCAGCAAAAATTTCATATGGGAAGCTTGATAATATCAGTGGTTGGGGTTTAGAAAGTAGCCTTGGCGGCTGCGGCTGCCTCACTTGCAACAAAAATTTCATATGAGAAGTTGATAATATGAGTGATACAGTTTCTATTTTTACAAAAAATAAAAATTCATATTGGAAGATGCCAATCCATTATCCTTACTCTACTCTTCGGCCACATTATATTGAAACACAGAATACAGTTATTTTTACAAAATATATACCATACTTTGCTGAGTCTTTATTTCATCATTCACATTCTTTTATTCATTATTCTCACATGCAATTGATTCTGATTATCATTGAACCTGTTAAAGTTCAGACTGTAATGCACAATCTATTGCTATGTTCTTAAATAATGAAGGACAGCTCTATTATTATGAAGACAATAGAAAATGGCACACATATCTGATTCCTAAGATCCACCATTCTACAATTTTTATTAGTTTACTATAAGAGAGTACAAATGAAAAAACAAAGTGGGAAATCCATGTGTTTCCCATACTCTGTTGCTTTGAATTTCAAAAGTAATGTTTTGTGGGCCATTTGCAGATCTCGGTAGTTTTCTGTCTCACCAGACAAGAAACATGTAATATTTTATTCAACGATTAAACTTTATTATATTTTACATATTCTGGCTTTTGTTTGTTTTTGCTTTTCTTGCCATAATAGAAAACACACCATTAAAGGGTTTGTGCAATTCAATTTACAATGAAAGTGAAGTAATTGTTGTGGCTTGACAGCCAGAAACACAAAAAAAAGGATCCATTGCACAAGTGAGCACTATGACTAGATTTACAAACTTACGGAAATCAACTAGGCTCTGCTAAAGTTTCTCTGCAACCGAGATAATTTATTCTTGAAAACTTATTTACTAACTATATATTTGCTAGCAGCAATGCTTAAACCTATAAGCAAATGGCTGGCAAGGGGTTTTCAGCATCACTTGAACCCGGGCCGACATCCAAACTGAATTCCTCTGCAACATCATAGGCTATCCTTCCTCTGTTGGATGCATGAACAGATAATTTAATATCAGTTTAGACCAGAGCTCAAGTAATCAAGTCAAAACCATTAAGTTTAAATCTATACCTCTCAAGTACAAATTTCCCTTCCTTGTACCTTTGATCTTTGCCATGTGCTACAACCTGAAGAAATCCAAACTCAACAACTTAATGATGCAGTGTTGTCATCAAAGGTGACATTGATCTAGCGATATGACGCAAAGAAAACCAACACAAGGTGGCTGTGCATATCACTTCTGTTATGGGATATCTTCAATATACAATCTTTTTTAGCATCTCTCCTAATAAACTATATAATGAAAAAAGCTTGTTAAATATATATGTTCAGACAGAACCCACATTAAACAGATGAACAGTTCTATGAATATGGATCTGTTTCATCTACCATTTGGGGTACAGCAAAAAAATCCCCTCGTACTAAATGCAAGATGAAGACACAGAGACCTCTCATTGCTGCTTAAACTGCTTTAATGATACACTCACAAACAAAATAAACACACACAATAGATCGTAAACAGAGCTTTACTAGATTCATTCACAAGCTTATCTACAAAAGTGTTACTGCAATAGAAAATACAGAACATTAAAATTTTAAAGTCCATAAGAATTATCCAAAAAAAAACCAACATCAAAGACAATTACATATAGGAAAGAGAAGCACTACCTTTTGAAGTTACATTCTTTTCCTTGTTATTAGCCATCAAATTCATGGAATTTCATTAGTGGGATACAAGGTATTAGATTTCTAATTTGTGAATAAATATCTAATTCTATTCATAAGACAAGTTTCATGATTTAAAGCTCTTCTCAAAAGTTCAAAGCTTATCAAGAATTAAAGGCATGCACTTTCTATAATATGTAAATATATCATACTTTTCCTCAAGCCCATAAAACTTTCTGAAAATGCCATTAATATACAACAAAAGCAACCAAACCTAATCCCACTAGATGAAGTCGAGTATCTAGATTATTCAATGCCATTGTGCTATTTCAAAGACCAAGACCATATAACTATGTTTTATTGACTGATTCAAATTTAACAATTTCTCATATTGATGGTGTTTTTTTCAGCTAACCATGTATCAACTAACTTGTTGCATGCAATTATCCCCCTTCAAGCAACTAAAGCATGACCAAAACAGGGAAACAAAAAAAACTGAAGGTGCAAAACTCACGTATTTCCATCCAAGAATTTGTCCACAGCAGCAACAAAATGTGTCTTCCACAGTGTGCAAGCCGGACATCATCATTCTTTCCTCCTGAGGCCCAAGCGTTACATTTACCCTATGAGAATCCAGAAATTAATAAACAAGGAGCTAAATACAATCATTCTGGAAGATCCTTGTGAATTTGTTAAGTAAAGAAGTTGCTAATGGGTTGAACAATTATGCCTATTGACATCATTCCCTAGGATCAAAATCCTGGGACATCAAAGGGAGAAAGAGCACTACTTCAGATTGTATAACTTAATAAGCCAAGAAAGCCATCGGTAGGGCCCAAAAAGAAAATCATTGGGATTATTCCTATCTAAGACAAAGAAGAGAACTAACATATTTTCATATTGCTGTGGGATTGATAATGAGTGAATTCAATATATTACAAGCATTGATCTTCTGACAACATAGTTAGTGTTGCTGTAGGAAATGTGCTAAATTTTGAAATTCATGGAGTCATCACAATGTTTTTCCACAGGAGGAATGAATCCTCTAAGGAAGTGTGTTAAGTAGTGATCTTTCTGTTGTTTCTTCATTATTTTTTTGGTTTGGGGGATGAAGGGTTATGAGGGCTGTAAACCCTGCCTCCATACAGAAATTGAAGTAGATATACAGGCAAGCATAATACGAAAACAGGAGGGATGGGGCAAATTGAAGATGCAAATAACTTACACATTGCTAAATAGGTATGCTCTCCCTCGGCTGCAGTTGAAGGACTGGTCACATAACAGGAAAACAAACTAAAGTCAAATTTGGCCAACATGAGCTAGGCACAGTTTCAACAGTTCAACAAATAATTTGTGATAATAAGCTACGATATCAGTCATATTGAAGTCTAATTTTTTAACTTATGCTATTATAAATGAAGCAAGCATACATATAATGAGTGACAGGAATGTGCTTCAATATCCAATAATTAATACCTTCATCAAAAAGGGAAATTTAATCAGAATCGTTTGAGCCCCATGTAGAGCAAGATTGGGAATACACAATATAAACTCTATAAAATGTTGCACATGCAAATTAAGTGTTTGCAGACGACTAAGTGTGGTCTAGCAGTCAAGGGCAGGTAGTTTGCTGGAGGAACGAGGAATTGGGTTCAAACATCTGCCTCATTCTTACCCAAAACAGAAAAGAACAGGCAAAGTTCAATCAGCAGAACAATAACATCAGACCACATAACTAACATAGACAAAACTCTTGCATACAAACAATACAAGCCTGCCCATCATGTCCAAAATTAGGGTTACTGCAGGAATGTTACCCTTATTTGTCAAATGTACACTTTGTTTATCTTGTCCCATGCCCAATTGCCATTTAACAACCCAATATCTTCGACCTAATGGCAATCATCCTAATAGCAACAATTTTCAATCAAACATAAAGTACTATTTTAGGCATTAAAGCCCTCGGAGGAAATTTCCTCCACATACATCATTGATCAAAATTACAGAATACCACAGTTTTTTAAAACTTACATGTTGCTAAAGAGATTGAGACTTCTAACTTTAAAAGGGAAAAAAAAAATCATAGGAAGCATTATGGTAGGATGATCCGTGTACAATGTGAAGTATAGAACATTATAAAAGAAGGGATAAAAATGGACCTCTCTGAGGCACACAAAACAAGAGTAAAAGTGTAAGTGCTTCAGAGCCCAAAGTAATTCAAAAGCTGCTTCATATTTTAAAGAGGAACATTTAGCCTTTTGTTTGAATATAATATGGTACACTCTTTTGATTTATTGGCATTCCACATCAAAGTGGAAAATCCTCTACCCCTTCCTACCACAGGTGACAGGCTGTAAAGGGAGTTTGGTCTTTGAAAAAAGGCACACCACTTCTTTACTCAACTTATCATTCTATATATCCATAATTCCACTCTTGTCTGGAATCTGGATCGAAGACATAACTTAGCCATGAAGGCCATAATTTAGGTCTCTACAGATAAATAGTTCTACTCTGTTTTGTATTTCCGACCATCAAATTATGAGATAAATACTTAGGAATATGTCAATCATCAGTTAAATGCATGTAATTGATTTTTAGATCCATGAATTCCCTATCATGTGTGCATTGGTGGACAAAAAGATGGCCTACCTCTCTCATGCCCATTGATTTTGAAAACTTATTTATAGCTATTCTCCCATTAAAGTGTACTCCAGTTTTAAAGGTGTTATACATATCAGAATATGGTAAACAGAGGACCATGATACCATCTCCAATGCTCTTAATCCTCTTAGTTGCCCAATAACGAGATCAATGAGTTGATCTATGAAAACATAGCTATTCCATGCTTACCAATATAGCTAATTAATAAATGCCCTAATTTACGAGCTAGCACCACGTAAAACAGACTGGAAAAATCTATATAACTCTACACTCAATCTAACACAATCAATTCAAAAGTCTCCAGATAGGGTCAGAGAAAAGTCTAAGCTTTAAATCTACCCTGTTCGTCCCCAAAATAGCATGCTAAAAACAATCAAATCCTCACATTTAATTAATCAGTTCCCACAAATCTCAACTACTTCTGAAAAAAAAAGTACCGAAATTCAATCTTGTACCAATCAAATTGATCATTTCAGGCTCAAAGCAATTACTGATCCCACAAAACTGGATAATCAAAAAAGGGGACAAAAAAGACGAAATTGAATAGTTGAAGTAAAAGAAAATACACGAGAGAGAACGTGATCGGCGAGGGCAAAAGCGCTATTGCAGAATCTGCATCTGTAAGTCCTGCCTTCCAAATCAACTAGGAAAACCTTACCCATCTGCCCTTAATCTCACTATCTCATACCCGCAACTTTTCTTCCTCCAATTTAGAATATGCGCAAGATGACCACAAATCCAGCTTCTGCATAGTAACAGTGCTGGCCAACCGATTGACTTTTTACATTTACCGGCTACGGGAAATACAGGTACTCCCGTCCTCTTTCTTCAAATCAGAAGAGAGAAGAAAACATCTTATTTACCCTGATGTTTTCCATTTTCTTTTAGGGGTAAAAAGTTGGTGAGATGGAAACAAAAGGATGGCAGTTGGGTCTAGGCGGTTGAACATGGGCACGCGGGTGAGTGTTTTTCAAACTGTATAAGCCCGAATTCGACCATTACAAACATGTAATATTATCTCTTAGAAAATATTTTCCTGTGGTGATAGTCTCGTTCATTTGAATTGCTTAGATTATGTATGATTTTGGGGTGGAAGTTCCTCATTTTCTCCTCTGTCCCATTCTGTAGATAAAAGTTTCTCCTTTTTCGGTCCTTCGCACTCTTCAGTTTCTCCCATTCTCTTTTCCAGTAAAAATCTAATATCAAATCAACACATTGTGGCTACAATAGGAGAAAGTTCAGAGCATCAGGTCTCTTCTAACCTCAATGGGTATGTTCTATTTCTTGATTTTTTTTCTATTTGAATGTGATTTTACAGTTTGTGCTTGACTGATTAGTGAGTTTGTTTCGGATTTTGGAAACCAAGTTGATGAGAACTACTTTTGAGCTCAATGTAATAATCAAGCATCATTAGGTATTTCGTGTTTGATATTCTAGGATATGAAGTTTTGTAAACTGATAAAAGAACTAAAACTTTTTTAGATGAAAATAGTTATTACAAGAATTTTTGTTAAAAGAACTTAGTGGGACAATAATTAAGCCTTTGTATGATAAGGAGAGGACTTCAGTGACCAAGAGACAAAGGGCCACTCGAAATCTCGAAACTCGGCTTTAGAAAGGGGGCTCTAAGCCATTAGTGGGACAATAGGTTTCTTCATGGCTAGAGCTCAAACACAAATCTCTTCCAAATGTTTTGGGCTCATTCCCGATCGGTGGATCTAAATAACATTTTTGTTCAATCACGAATCTAAAAAAAAAAAAAAAAGAAGACAAAGTTAGTAAGCACAACATGATAAAGTAAAAATACATATGAGGAACAAACTAGGCGTTAAATGGCCCCAATGCCAATAATCAAATGATGAGATCTTGTTAATCATTGATAAACTTTTTTTTGAGTAGATAACTTTATGACTATTTTGTAGGAGCAATTTACTTCATGGGATAAAGGTACCCCTCATTTTAAAGGAAGAAAGGGTGACCACCCTTAACTGCTCAAACATTGAAACTTAATTGCTTTCAAGACTGAATACTGGTAAGTATATTGTCTATAAAGACCCTATCCAATTGTTATATGAAATGGATCCAACCCTTGAGTTTTTTATTGAGAAGAAGAAGAAGAAGAAGAAGAATGCTGCCACACTAGATTGAAGCAAAACCAAATGTTCAACACCCGAAGCAGAGTAAGAAAACCCATGCATTCCAGGTTAGTTGGGTTAGAAAGACATTTACAACATGAAGGACAGTCTTTTTGGAATTCAAAGAAGGAAGGGGAGACATGAAGATAATCAACGATGTCTCCCTACAATATGACAAATGAAGTAGTGTCATAAGTGCTCACCCATTCATTGACTTCAGCGGCTTGAAAAGATATCCCATCGATGGACTTATCAAGATGGTGAATCATTTCTAGCTCCCGAACCCTACTATTTGGAGGAAGCAGATGCCATCTTCACATCCAGATGAACCCATTTTTAAATCGTCTGGCACTGTGTCAATTAGATACGCACGCACGAATCCAATTTCAGCTCAAGAGCATTCAACCATGATTATATGAAATGGACAAGCAGATCAAAAGGCAATGTTCTCAAAGGAATACTCCCTAAAGTTGCAAGATGATGAAGAGTCAAAATCAAGCGATAGGTCAATAGCGTTACCCCAACCTTCCAAACATGAAAAAGAAAAGCACAAAGTTAGAACCCCACTTTCAAAACAAAAGAAGCAAATGTCAAGCTTAGTAGCAAATCAAAAAGAACATTCAATTGAGCAACAACAAGAAGGTGGAAGATGACAAAAATGAAAAGATGTGAAGTGAGAAAGGAAAGGAGAAGAACTGCACAAGACCATTCCAGTTCCAGCAAAAAGGAAAACCTAGAAAAAAAAAGTCCAAAAAAAAAAGCCTCGAAGCACAAATAAAAGAAGTAGCAAAATGTAACTATTAGAGAAAAACAACTTAAAGGCAAAAAGAAAGATAGACAGCTTCATACCTAAACCAAAGGATCGGGAGATTGCTGGAATAGAAAGAAAGTTGTTGGAGCTTCAAAGACTAAACAAGGAAAAAAGGTAGAAAGTCCGTGTCACGTCCCAACCTATGGAATGTGACCGGTGTAGGAACTCACCGGTAGAGCCTTCCTACAAGCCTGACCATGCATTTAATATCAAAGACAATAACATTTAATTAAACAAGTCTAAAACATACATAATAATTCTACCAAAAATTCGACAGAATCTCCTCTATTTTTCAAATGCAAAATGCCAAAATACAACAAAAAGGGGTTGCATGCCCATAGTCACCTATACAATGGCTCAGGCTAACACATATCTGACCTACTGGGCAGCCAGACAACATATATACATGCAAACATACATGTGATCCTACCAACTGCCAATAACACCATCATGAGTATACCTGAACACTCGCCAAAATGATCTACTCACTCAGCGAGCAGATCCTGAGTCTGGATGAGATGGAGAAATGGAGGGAGACTCATGAGGCTCTGAAAAACATGAAACAAAGAATAGTGAGTTTCATATAAACTCAGTGAGTAAACAATCCCTTTTTACCAAATATAACCCCATTGCCTCAAAACATCGTAAAACAATATATTTTCATGAATATACAACTTACGAATACAATCATATAATGTCAATTATTCATTTCACATTAAAACTACATTTC
>JANHAO010011396.1:0-17012 GCA_026873985.1 Saraca asoca | reverse complement strand
CCTTGCAATGAATTGAATTTACCATTGTCAAATCCCTTGAGCCTTCAACATTTAACCTTTCTTCTTTACCCTCCTTCTAAACCAATTGTAGGGGGAATGTGCTATAAAAGGCAAAGTTGTGACTCATTGGGAATGTGCTAAAAGAGAAGTGAGTGAAAAGGCAACGAATGACTCAAGAAAAAGAAAAAAAATTGAAGAAAATAAGAAAGCAAAGAAAAGATAAGATAAGAATGGAAAGAAAAGGAAAAGATTCTGTAATAAAAATAAAAAAAATTCTGCGAAAAAATAATGGCAAAAAAGAGAAAGAAAAAGAGAAAGAAAGAGAAGTGGAGTTTATGCCATAATGTTTTATGCTTCTCCTAGATTTTAAATTTCCATTTCAATAGCATTTCCTCCCTTTCCCTCCTTTCCCTTTGCTGGCCATGTTGCAATCCTTTTGAAGTCCTTATGATTTATGCAATACATGCAATTTAGGTAGTGGAGATTAGATGACAAGCAAGCATATGGTAGTGCATTTCCATGGAAAGAAATTGAGAGAAACACTTGCCCATCCAAATACATTGAGAGTTGTGAGGAGAGCTTCCTTGGAAAGTCTACCAAATTAATATACCTTTTGAAGTAACGTTGCTAATTTAGTTTGAGTCTTGATTTGTAAAGATGAGCTTCAACATGCTGTGCTATGTGACCTGAATTTTGCTACATTCTTATTTTTCATAAGTCTCTCATCATTGCTGAAAAACTTTAGGTCTTTTGTTCTTCTTATTGTTGTCCCTTGTGTTTTTGTTTTTTTGTTTTGTTTTGAATTTTGCTCGGGAGTGCAAAAGCTAAGTGTGGGAGAATTTGATAACACAATATTTAACTCATTTATTTGTCCTAATACATAGCATTTTAAGGTCTAAAATGACATGTTTCCAGCTATGTTAGTGTGTGTTTGTAAATTTGTGTCAATTGGCATCATTTGGAAAATTCTGCATAATTAGCCATTTTTGAGCAGTTTCTGTATTTTGAGCATATCTTGAGTTATACTTATCCAATTGATGTGATTCTTATCTTGAAGGAAAGATAAGAGCTAGATCTACAACTTTCATGAAGACTATAAAAGCTGAATCACACGATTGGTTATCCAAAATTGGAGTTGAATTCAGAATCAGAATACTGCCCAGCACTGTCCCCGAGCAGCTGACCTCTGTGCATTCAGAAGACCACAACTTGAGTGCATTCAGAAGACCATAACTTGAGATATACAAGTCCAAATGAGGTGAAACGAAGCCCAAATATAAGATAACACATAAATCCACAATTCATATGAAGACTTCCCATGCTGAATTGATCAAATTGAGCATCAAAATAGGCTACAACCCGGAGGCAAAGAAGCTACGAAAATAGGCCCTGTAGAATTGAAGTTTTAGGGCCCCCAATTGGCATGAAGCTTGAGCCCATTGATCCATCATTTACTCCAATTCACACACAGCCGGCTGAAGGACTATAAGTCAAAAAAGAGTAGCCTACAAAAGAGGCACAGAAAGTAAAAGGAAAAAGCAACCAGAAAACCAGACTACACTACACAGCTTTCATGATTGCCTATGCATTTCTCTTTTTTCTCTTTCTTAGGCAGTTTTTGCTAAAAGAGTGTGAGAGCTGAAGAAAGGATTGTATTGTGACATATTGTAGCATTTGGTTTCTGGTTTTTCTCTACAATTTTCATGCTTCCTGTCCATGGAAGCTTAAACTCCTGTAATCAGTCCAAAGAGGCTGAAACTTGAAGGTTAATGATTAAGGTCTTAATATTTCTTATCGCATTCAATTGGTTGGTCATTTCTTCTCCCTTCCTCTTGTTTTTACTGTGATATCTGAATTAAGTAGCTTCATTTAGTTTAGATATTAATATGATTGTTGCTTATTAATCACCATAGGAAATAGGATAGGAGAACTAAGCAATTAATCAAGCATTTGACGAGTTGTTCACTTGGCTGAAACCAAATGCTATGTGCTTAACTAGTAAATGGTTCATTAATCATCCTAAGGCTTTTAAGACCAAGAATATGATCAATAACTGAATGAACACTTAGTGATCAATGATGGATTAATCTCAAGTTAAGTGACTCTTTTGGACTGATTATCACTTACACTCTGTTATAGTTTCTACCTTATTGTTTTCCTATCATTTAAGCTACTGCAAACCAACCCCCCCTTTATTCATCTCTTAATTTGATTGTTAATATTAGAAGATCCAAGGGCTCGACCCAGGCTGCCTTATACTGCAAGTAAAATAGGTAATCCGATTTATAAATTTACTAATTTGACTGGTCTCGACAGCCGGTCAATTCCACATAACTTGCAAGAAGAACACGACACACCACTTGCACATAGCAGTTGTTTGATCGATTCGAGGTGCCTGCAATGTGAGGCAAATTGTGTATAGTGAATATAGTCCTCATCAAGGGTGTCTCCTAGTGCTCTGGAGTTTGGCAATGCTACGGCGCAGGCTGCTGGGGATGTAGAGGTCACTTCCTCAGGGACCTTACCACATAATCCCTCAGGTGACCCCTCTTAATGAGATCCTTGATGGCGTCCTTTAGCGCCTAGCAATCCAAAGTGTTGTGCCCAACTTCACTATGATAGGCACAAAATTTATTGTGGTTCCTCCGCTCGATAGGGATCCTCAGGGGCTTGGGCCTACCAAAACCTTCATTATCTTTTTTGGTCACATAAATCCTGTCTAGTGTATCCGACAAAATAGTATAGGTATCGTAGTGACCACGAGGTTAAGACTATTCATTCTAGGCCTTCTTCATGATTTGACATCCAGAGCCACCCTTTTAGCCCTTTTTACTGCTCCTACCCACAGCTCTCTTCTTGCCTCAATTGGAGGTGCTCTCCTCCTCCTTTTAATTTGGTTTTTTCAGACTGAAAGTTTCTTCTCATCGAATCTCTTTGGTAGCCCATTCATAGAATTCACCTAGGCTCTTGATGGAGGACTTGTATATGTCCTCGTATAATTTCTCATCCTTTCAGAGACCGGCTAAGATTGACATGAGGACACTCTCATCAGACAGGTTTTCTACATTGCTAACTTCACATTAAAACCTAGTGATATAATCCTTAAGTGACTTGTCTTTTTGCTGAAAGACCATCGCTAAATGGCAGGACAGGGCAAGCCACCTCTTTAGTGCCCTATACTAATTAAGGAACTTTGCTTAACAGTCATCCCAACTCCTAATGCCACGAGTAAGAAGACTCCTAAACCATGTTCGCGGCACCTCTCCAAGCATAGCGGGGAAGACTCAACACTTCACTAACGGATTGGAAATTTACAAGTCTATCTAGACATTAAAAGCATCCAAATGACTGTAAGGATCGCTATCCCTATTATACAGGAGAATGTTTGGGATTTTAAATCTATGAGGAAGAGGCTCTGTCTCAATTTTGCTAGAGAACAAAGTTCTTTCCTCGTGGGATTCTCGATTATCCCAGGATACCAATTTCCTTTTCAATTGTTCCATCCTTTGGAGTAGTTCTTCAATCATTAGATCCTGGGGCTTAGACTGATGACTGGTAGTTCATCGGCTCCTTTCATCTCACTTACTATGGTGGAGTAGTTCTTCAATCATCAGATCCTGGGGCTTAGACTGATGATTGGTAGTTCATCGGCTCCTTTCATCTCACTTACTATGGGAGTGGCGGTCAAAGGTTCTATGTCTCTTGTCATGCTTATGGCTAAATGAATTGCGGTCCATCTTTTGGTCATGATTGATTTCATACAAGCTCTCCTTTCGATGCGAGCTTTCACCTTGCTAATCACCCCCTTGTCCTTTGAACTCATTGGACTTCGAACCTTAACCGCGAGTTAGACAAATGGAACAAACTGGTTCATTAACGTTCAATTCTGACTTGTTCTTCGTGCTGACGACATCCACCCCCAGGTGCATTAACTTCGCTCTATCTAGGTGCACCTTGGCGTGTGCCTGGGTTAATGCTCTGACCATGTTAGCCAACTCCTTCATGGTGTTTTCGAATGCTTTCTGATATCGATCTAATGCTTCTTGGTGTTATTGCCAAGTTTGAGCTTCGTCAATTTCGAGAGCTATGAGTTGGTGTGGGATGAAAGAGTCTATGCCAGTATTGGCACCTACTGTGGGGGCAGCCATGTTCCGCTGTTGCTGTATTTGACCTTTGGGTTGGCCAATAGTGATTTTCGTACTCCTGATGGCTTTTTCTCTTACCATTGTGCCTAAAACAGCTTATTAGGGATAAAAGATGAAGAATGTGCAGTGGGGCCCTTCTTCTAGCACCAAGATGTTGACACCAAAATCTAGACAACAGATTTGTATTCAATATCACCCCAGACTGCAAGCTGAATAGAGAAGAAAATAGACAAGAAAGACACTGGAAAAGAAGAAAAACAGCAAACACCAAAGGTTTTATCATGGTTCGGCTAAAGCTAAGTTAGCCCCTATGTCCACGTTAATTTTAATTATCAACTAACAATTGTTTTTCTCTATTTGATTACAATGGCAATGCTCTCTCACTCTGTGTTCTAGTAGAGTTTTTGCATGCAAATTCCTCTCCCCCTACAATGACCACTCCTTCCTATTTATAGAAGGAGGAAAGGTTACAAATATAATTTTACAAGTAGTAGAATAATTATTTTCACCGCACTGGGCATTTGATGCTTGGCATCGGATAATTAATACCAGACAAATCATTGTCGGACTATCAAGGGATTGATGTGTCGATTTGGAGGCTGAGCTGTCAGTTAGAGATATGTGCTCTTGATTGCTGACTGGACTCGATACATGCATCTGGCTCGTTGACCTCATGACCTGGCATTGTACTGGTAGGTAAGCTGGAGGCTCCAACTGGCCTTGCTGTACTCACTTAGTCATTCTTCTCGAAGATGGTTAGAGCGATAGCCCTCTCGCTGATGAGTTGAAAGCCTTCCTAGCGAGCTGTGCTCCCTACCGCGATGTCGCTGAAAGCCTTTAGCTCATGGCCAGTGGCTTGGTATCTTCATTAAGCGATTACGATCTCCCATTTAGGCCTCTACCTAGTTAGCTATGCCTCTCACTGGACTTCAGCTGGCCCAATCCATACTTTTCAAAAAATACTCATAATAAATATATTAGATACGAAAGCATATTTAAATCCATAAGAAGAGACGTGATTATGATTCTTACAATTCTTAATCTTTCAAATTGATATGAATGAATTTTTTAGAAAATGTATTCTTTATTTTCTACTGATAGGATGTCAGAAAATAAAACTCTACATCTAGTTTGGAGACCATAACCATTTTATATATTTCTTAACTTGTCTTATTCCTAATCTTTCCATCATAAATAAGAAATAACTTTAAAGTCTCTACACATAAAAAAAACTCATAGTTGAGGAAATAATTTAGACCCATTTAACCTTAAACTTTATTAGATCACTTTAATTTGGATCAAACCTCATGATAGTATATAATATACAATTATTATTATTATTATTATTATTATTATTATTATTATTATTATTATTATTATTATTATTATTATTATATGTCTTTAAAAAAATCTAACACTTATATATATACATGACACTTTATAATTGTATATCATAATATTATCTTATACGTAAAATTGTTATCATTATCAAAATCATCTCTAATCAATCTGATCCATCAATCATATCAACATAGGATTAAAGCAATCTTCATTATAATTATTGTAACTTGATCCTTCAATAATCACATATATCAATATAACTAACGACATGGATCAAGCATAGATGTGTATTATGGTTAGACATGGAGATCCAGTTTTGGTTCCCTGTTGGATTCCTTTGGGCCTGAAACCACTGGATAATCTCAGGAAACCCTCAGGTGCACTTGTGACCACCTAGTGTTAGTTGGAGCGATAAGGGGGAGGGTGTAATTGAAATAATATATCTGATTAGTGTTGTGAATGGTATAGGGGCAATCTGATTGATTCTAATTACCTATTAGAATTATCTGGATCCAATCAATACTTCTTTAAAGAAAAGAAATATGTTTTAAAATATTTTATTATATAATTAAACCTTGGATTTATAATAAAACTATTTTAAGAAATATATGTTTTTCCTTACAAGAAAAAAGTATGAAAGAGTTTTTAGAAAAATCTCGTTTTGATGGAAATTTCATTTGACAAGAAATATTTAGTTTCAAAAATATATGACTTTCTCATGAATTTCATCTTATCAATCTATAAAATCTAATTTCAGTTTTGGTGGAACTACTCACTCATTGAATACTCAAAAACTCCTTAATTAAAAATAAAAGAATAAAATAGTAATCGATAAAATAATAATAATTATGCGTTGTGTTAACTTATCTTCCGGACGGCCAGTAGGATGAATGTTAATTTGGGCCACTGAATGAAATATATGTATTGTGTGACATGGTACAGATTCTGATGGGCATGTAGCCCTTGATGTTTTCTGTGAAGGCTGAATGGCCAGGTGTTCGAAAAATAGAGGGAACTTTATCAAATTTTTAGTAGAGATAATCGTATTTATACTTGTCTGTTAAAGTAATTCACATACATTGGTATGATATGTGCACTGTCAGGCTTGTAGTAAGTTTCCTACGGGTGACCTATTACCCCGGTCACTTGCTCGAGAATTGCGTTGTGATAATATCTATCACGATATGAACATAAGAAAATATTCAACAAATTTTATAAAATGTAATAATGTATATATAGAACGACCAACTAGAATCCCAATGGAAAAATTCTCAGAAGTAACCATACATTATAAATATAACTCCTTCACACCATTCCAATCCATCCATCATGCTTGTATCCATCACACCTATATGATGTTTCGTTCACAAGTATACTTAAGGGTTATCAATAAATTTCTCAATGGGTCCAGTATCTCAAACCACAAATCTAAAAATATCATGTAACATGAAAATTTTATTTCGGGTAAGTAACACTTATCAAAACATACATAAATCAACTGATGCATTTTTATATCTATTCATCACATAGAAAATAAAATTGTTAATTCTAATGATATAACACAAGATGAAAAAGCATCATTTAATCACAACAAACCATTTCATGTACATATACAACATTAGATATACTTTCGAAATCACTTTAATTTATAGGAAAATCCCATTATTTAAAAGGATTAATAATATTTCATACAATAAAATTATTTTATATTTACACATGGGATCATTAAGTGAGGAAGAGTATCCACTCACCTTAGAAAATCCTTAGAAAGCTAAGTTAGCTAAAGCTCCAAAATTAATCATCAATATGCTTAATCCTTCGATAGGAACTCTACTGAAGCAAAACAATGCAAAACAACATAAAACAATAAGAGAAATTTCAAATTTCTACCAATTAGAACACTAAGGGTTCTAAGGGAAATTTCTTGCAAACTAACTATAGGATTGCTATAGAATAAATCTTTTATTATAGGATTACTCACCATCTTCCAAAGTGCAGGTGGAGAGCATGGCCAGAGCTAGATCATCGCCAGTAGGCTAATATGAGTTACTAGCTGAACAGTAAAGGAGAAGGAGAAATAGTACCGCCAACCTACAGTCAAGCTGGGCAAATGAAAGGGAGGCCCAAGGAAGAGAAGGAAAGTAAGAGAAGTGTCGAAGGTGGCCGAATGACAGCATATCAAAGTTGATCGGTCAGGCACAGCAGCAACTATCGGACAGAAGTTTCAGACTAGAGAAGTTGTGTGCACGAAGAGGAAGGCTAGTGCTAGGGAATGCCGAAAAAGACGTCAAAGAAAGGGAAATAACTGATGGCCTTAGCTCGCCAGACAAAATCAACTAAAGAAGAAGGGAATTGCCAGAGCAGAGGAAGCTTCAAGAAACTGGTGGCGAAAGGGAGAAGCTAGCTTAGGAAGAAATTTATACATAAAAGGAAATGAAACGAATTGCACTTTGACCCTGTCAACTTTCCATCAACTTTAAATAGGTCCTTCTAAAAAATAAGAAATTACATTATAACCCCAACAAAATTATACAATCTTCACTTTGGTCAATCATAACATTTTTTTTAGGTATTACAAACTCCCCCCCCCCCCCATAAAAGAAAATATTCAACAAATTTTATAAAATGTAATAATGCATATACAAAATGACCAACTGGAACCCCAATGGAAAAATTCCCAAAGGTAACCATACATCATAAATATAACTCCATCACATCACTCCAATCTATCCATCATGCTTGTCTACATCCATCGCGCCTGTATAATGTTTTGTTTACAAGTGCACTTAAGGGTTACCAATAAATTTCTTAATCGATCTAGTATCTCAAGCCAATAATCTAAAAATATCATCTAATATGAAAATACTATTTTGGGTAAGCAACATTTATCAAAACATACATAAACCGACTGATGCATTTTTATATCTACTCATCACATAGAAAATAGAATTACCAATTCCAATGATATAACACAACATGAAAATGCATCATTTAATCATGGCAAACCATTTCATATACATATACAACATATAGATATACTTTTGAAACCACTTTAATTTATAGGAAAATCCCATTATTTAAAAAGATTAATAATATTCCATATAATAAAATTATTTTATATTTACACATGGGATCATTAAGTAAGGAGGAGTGTCCACTCATCTTAGAAAATTCTTAGAAAGTTAAGTCAGCTAAAGCTCCAAAATTGAACATCAATATGCTTAATCCTTCAATAGGAACTCTACTGAAGCAAAATAATGCAAAACAACAAGAGAAATTTCAAATTTCTTTCAATTAGAACAATAAGGGTTTCAAAGGAAATTTCTTACAAACTAGCTATAGGGTTGCTATAGAATAAATCTTTTATTCTAGGATTACTCACCATCTTCCAAAGTGTAGGTGGAGAGCTCGGTCAAAGCTGGATCACCACCGGTGGGCTGATATGAGTTGCTAGCCGAACAGTAAGGGAGAAGGAGAAACAGTACCATCAAGCTACAACTGAGCTGGGCAAACGAAAGGGAGGCACGGAGGAAGAGAAGGAAAGCAAGGAAGGCACCAAAGGTGGCAGAACAACGGCGAACCAAAGTGGTTCACCATTATTCGGCCGGGCACAACAGCAATAGTCGGATAGAAGTTTCGAGCCAAAGAAGCTGTGCACACAAGGAGGAAGACTGGCGCTAGGGAATGCCAAAAAAGACATTGGAGAAGAGGGAAACAATTGGTAGATCACCACCGATGGGCTGATATGAGTTGCTAGCCGAATAGTAAGGGAGAAGGAGAAACAGTACCACCAAGCTACAACTGAGCTGGGCAAACGAAGGGGAGGCATCAAGGAAGAGAATGAAAGCAAGGAAGGCACCGGAGGTGGCTGAACAATGGCAAACCAAAGTGGTTCATCATTGTTCAGCTGGGCACAACAACAATAGTCAAACAGAAGTTTCGGGCCGAAGAAGCTGTGCATACAAGGAGGAAGGTTGGCACTAGGGAACACCAAAAAAGACATTGGAGAAGAAGGAAACAACTGGCGGCCTTAGCTCATCGGACAAAATCAACTGAAGAAAACAAGAATAGTCAGAGCAGAGGAAGCTTCAAGAAACTAGTGACGAAAGGGAGAAGTTGGCCTGGGAAGAAATTTATACATAAAAGGAAATAGGGCAAATTATACTTTGACCTCATCGACTTTCCATTTACTTCAAATAGATCCTTATGAGAAATAAGAAATTATATTATAACCCCAACAAAATTATAAGATCTTCACTTTGGTCCCTCATAACTTTTTTTTTAGGTATTATAGCTTAGCACTTTTCCATGAAATAGCTCTTTTAACAAGTAATTAGATATAGCTTGAAGTGGATCTACGACTGTCTTGACATCTTACTAAATCAGAGTCTAAATACCTAATAATCTCTAACTGATCTGATCTTCAGTATGTGAGCATGTAGTCTTTTGTTCTCTAAAGATACTACATGACCCTTTTAACTGCTTTCCAATGATCAATTTTTGAATTGCTTAAATATCTGCTTAACATCCCAACAATTATTCAATATCCTGATGCATATAAACTTGAACATACATCAGACTCCCTACATCTGAAGCATAAGGAATCTTCCATATTTTTTTAGTTTCAAAATCATTCTTGGAACATTGATCGAGACTGAACCTATCTCCCTTAACAATAGGAGTGTCACCTGGTTTACAATCTTGCATGTCAAATCTTTTAACAACCTTTTTGATATAGCTTTTTTATGACAACCCATGAGCACTCCGAGAGCAATCTTGGTGTATTTTGATTCTTAATACAAAAGAGACATCACCTAAATCTTTCCTCTCAAATTTCTTTGATAGAAATCTCTTAGTTTTGTGTATTAAGCCTATATCGTTGCTGGCAAGTAGCATCTCATTAACATATAAAACCAAAAAAAATATGCCTACTCATACTGAACTTGTGGTATATACAATCATCAATTGTATTCATCTTGAAACCAAAAGAGATGATAACTTGATGAAATTTGTAATACCATTGACGGGAAGCCCACTTAAGCCCATAGATGGATTCTTTTAATGTTCATGTGAAAAACCTGATAATTGTCACATATTTATCACCACATGTGTGTTGAATTTCAGCGAAATAGTAACCTTCCTTTAGGCTGATAATTATCCGCATGAAACCCAATGCACAACCATCTTAATATTTCAAATTAATTAATCTATACAAAAGATATTACTTTGATAAAATGTTGCTTTAATCAATTAATTTAAAATATCAAATATCCAAAGAAGAAATAATAAAATGTGCCAAAATTTAAATTTGAATCCATATATATATATATATCAACAAACAAATTATTAAATCTTGAATTTCAATAAAGCAGTATACTCACATAAATATTCAAAACAAATAAATTATCAAGTCTTGAACTTCAATAAAGCAGTATACTCATATAGATATTCAAAATATATTGATATCTACATATGAAAAGACACTATAGGACAAGGACATATAAATATATAAATTTTTGCGTTAGGCAATTAAACTGAATCTATAATGTATGCTTTTCAAATCAAGTTCTAAATCTAAGCCATAGAACACATAACTGTTATATATTAAAGGAAGCAATCCTTGTCTTGGTAATCACAACAATCATATCACAAGTCAAATCAATAAACTTGCTTCTTAATAATTCAACATAAAGATTGTTCTTATATTAATTGTTAGTAAACTTTAATCATGATAAAAAAAATAATAAAATTCATCACCAAAACTCGGATCCTTCATATTCAATTATAAAGAAGAATATACTAAATGCAAAAGCGTACATGAATCTATAGAAGTTGACATGATTGTGATTCTTGTTGCTTTTGATCTTCGAAATTGATACATATGAATTTTCTAAAAAATATACTTTTTATTTTCTAATAATGGAATATCAGAAAATAAAACCCTACATCCAATTTGAAGATCATAACCACTTTATATATTTCTTAACTTTTTTTATTCTTGAATTACCCATTATAAATAAGAAATAAGATTTTAAAATCTCTATGCATAAAAAAACTCACATTTAAAGAAATGATTTAAAACCATTTAATCTTAAACTTTATTATATCACTTTAATTTGGATCAAATCTCATATTATTATTATTATTATTATTATTATTATTATTATTATTATTATTATTATTATTATGCCCATTAAAAAAATTCTTATAATGCCATGTCATTCTACTTAGTATTAATATTGTGAATTGGAGGTTTAGTTTAAAAGTATAAATTTTCCAACAGTTATTTTCATTTTTCTCATTCACACTCTCAGAAAACAGTTGTAATTCAAAAATTCGACATTCCATCTGCTGGCAGGAGAGTATGGACGAGAAAGTAAACATAAAAGAAGACTTTAAGAGAGTGTGGATGAGTAGAATTGAATTATTGTCAACTTTCAGTCTGTGGGTTCTTTGTCTTTTTGGGACACAATCAGTCCATGTGCTCCTCACAAAATTGGACATGAAAAATAGGCCCAAAGTGAGGATTTCAGCGTTCGTCAATGTCCATGTGCCACAATTGGATCTATTGAAAAGTTTGGATCACGTCAAAACTGCAGCCGAAAGAAACAAGGCGCTTGCTTTTTTAGCTTTTAAAATCGGAACTCTCATTGACTTAGATTGGACATTGATTTATTGATTTAATTACTGATCCATTGATTCAATCACTTTAAATTAAAAATATAAATTACATGTTTATTATAGTTTTGTTTGTGATAAAAAAAAAGTAATATAATACAAGTTAATAACATAAATAAAAAAATATAAATACAAGTGAAAAAAAATAATTTAAAAAAAATGATACAAGTTCAATGGATGTGAAATTATAAAAGCACTACATCTTAAATATTATAAAATTGTAAAAATAATTTTTTGAACAAACCGATCCAATCAGTCTGATTTACACCGGTCCACACCAATTCTAATCAATTTTCCCGATTTACATGTGTTTTCTATCTAAAACTCTTATTCAAACCAATTCACTAGCCAGTTCATTGGTCCAATCGACTGTTCTTATCTGATTTTTAAAATTATACTTTTTTTTTGTATTTGAACAATTTTATTAAATGTATAAACAATATATTCATATAAACCATAATGTATTATCAGTTAATAGTTCTATGAAATCAAAGGGATATGCATCCCTATGTTTCTTAGCAAAATGAAGAGAATAAATTTAAAAGAAATAAAACACAATTTTTTATTTTACATCTTATAACTTTTTTTTATTAAGATTTATTATTTTAATATAAAAAATATCTATATCTATCTTTTTTATAAATTTACAGTTTTTTTTTTTTTTGAGAAATTTAGATATCCAAGTCCGATACCAAGGTCCTTTTCATGTGTATCACACTTATGCAAAGAATATTTTTTTTTTTCTATTTCTCCATAATGGATGAGAAGAAAAGAAAAGACGGAGAAATTAAAATAATACTCTATCTATCTTTCATATGGATCGTTTACTTTATTTGAAATATCAATTGGCTCTCCACTTTATTTTTTTACTGCAATATCAACCCCTTTATTTAACATCTTTTTTTCTTATTCAAATACTTATTATTATTTTTCAAAAAATAGTAATAACAAAAGAGTTGCTGCGTATCTCATATACATACCATGAATACCGCACTTAGAAGACACCTATTTGTATTATGCCTTAAATGTATTTTTATCCCCTAATTTACATTTTATTTAATTTTGATATCTTTAATTTAAAATACTCTATTTTAATCTCTTAAAATATTAGATATATTTAATTTCTATTCTTTCGTTTAAACTTTATCAAAAATGGTTGCCGTGCAAACTTTTTCTTTCTTTTTCTTTTCCCTTCATCTCTTTCTTTCCTTCCCTGGCCATTGCCAAATCTTTTGCCTAATTAGTCTTCATTCCACTGATTTTACTCCCTCTCTTTCTTTTTCTTCCCTTTCGTCCTCTTTCTTTTTTTTTCTGAAAAAAAAAAAAAGGATCTTGAGCTGTTCCTTTTAAAAAAAAAAAATGATGTTAATATTTGGCCTTATTTTCTGACAAATAATTGATGTTTGTTGTTGGTGGTAGGCTTTGTTTCTTACCCATGGCAAAAGACAGACCCAAAGCAAAGATTCATCTCTATCTTTGCATCTATTGTTGTTTTTAGTTTGTAATAAGGATGGCAATCAACTCCAATTGGACGGGAATCCTATAGGAAATCCCCGTTCGGGGAGGGGTTCAACAAACGGGGACGGGGAATGAGAAAAAAAAAATTTTGAAAAGATTTCAGAGTCGAGGTCAGGGTCGGTGACAGGAATTACACTCCTCGCCTCGAAATTTCTTTTTATTTTTTATTTATCTTTTTAGAAAAAAAATTTATATTTTTTCCTCCATAATCTATCTTATTTTTTATTTTTTAATTTTTTTATTAAATTTTTTTATTATATTTTGATTATTTTTTATATTTTTTTTATTAATTTTATATTATTTAATAAAAAATAAATTTTTAAAATTTTTAAAAAAATTTCCCATGAGTCTCCACGGGAATCAGGAACGGGGATCAATTTTTTCCTGATGTTACGGGGCGGGGATGGGGACAAGGAAAAATTCCCCAACGGGGATCATGGATGGGGACCTCATTCCCCACTCCCACCGCGCCCCGTTGCCATTCCTAGTTTGCAATGAGCCAACAAAAGAAGCAAAAGTTAGGTTACATAGCTCAAATTTATTTTCAACGCTGGTTGAAAGAGCCAAATATGGAGAGAAAGAAATTGAAATTTCATAAAGAATTGTCTTCTTTTATTTTATTATTACAATTGAATTTTCTGTTGTTTATATTTATCTCCTCCACCTACAAGAAATATAAACTTAATATTTAAAAGGAAAGCTAGCAGAATTGTTTCAGGACTTTTGTCAAACAATTGGACTGTGACTCGTAGAATTTAGGCATGAATAGGATAGATGATTGAAACTCCCATCAAAGTTCCATAGAAATACAAGACCAATATATGATGATTCTTTATTTTATTAGTACGGGCCATAGCTCAATAACTCTTAAGCAATAAACACGCACATGAATAGCCAAATTCCAACCCAAAAATAGAGCATCACCATGAAGAAATAGAAAAATGACTGTCCCAATTTGAAAGATCAAATTAATCAAAAAAAAAAAATAAGTTATAATTGTAACACTAAAAAAATCAAAAAGTGAAAAAGAAGAAAACAAACTATTATCACAAAAATAGAGAATTCTTGAAAAGAAAAAAAAAAAGCCACCCAAAGGGATATACCGTTCCTGATAACACAAAAAGATTGACAAAACATCAAAATTCACAAGACCAAAACTTAAAAAACGGAGCAAGAAGAATAAAGCAGAAGAGAGATTGAAGACTTACAATGCTGCTTCGAACTGAGATGGGAGGTGATGGACTAATTGGAGCCAAACGTTAAACTGAGAGGAGGTGGAAAGGGCGAGGATCAAAGTGAGAGAGAATTGGAAAGAGAAAGAAAAGGGAAGATCAAGATAAGGATCTTGAGATTAACAGCTCGATTGGTAGCATAGAAAATGTGCAGAAAGAAAAAAAAACATAGAAAACTTGTGGAAAAAACAGATTATGGACGGCAAATGGAGATAAAAGAATTTGATGGAAAAAAGTGCATGAGGCCCACATAAAAAATTTTCAGCACTAAAGTGCATGAAAAACAAGCAAAAGACTTGTTTCTATATCTTCTACAACCACACCTCTCGCCCAATCTCAAGCTTCTTCTTGTAATATCTCCAAAAAAAAAAAAAAATGTTACTGAGGGATTAAATTGAAAAGTCTTAAATTTTGTTGGGACCAAATTGTAATTTCAGAAGCATCTATTTAATGTCGATAAAAAGTTTTGAGGTCAAACTGTAATTTATCCCATTTTATTTTATTTATAAATTCCCCCTAGGCCAACCTTCTTCTCAAGCTTTCTCGAAACTTCCCCTGTGTTTTCCTTCTCTCCCCAAGCCTCTCCTCGTCATTCAACCGCTAGCAACCATCCCACTGTCGTTCAACGCTTTCTGGCCGACGAGTTCCTTTAATGTCCTTTTCTTCCTCTTCGGTCAGTGATTTTTCTTCCCCAATTCGCATTGTTGTTTGCTTCCGTCTCCATCTTCTTCAGCCTTCCCTCATCTAGTGCTCTTCGGCATTCAATGGCCTTCAGCCCGTCGCCGGTCATCCTTTTCCAGTGTCCCTCCTTCTTCAGCTAGCTCAGTAGCTGCTCCTCCTCCTTTTTCCTGTGTTTCACCCTCTCCTTTGGTACAGTTCAACCAATAACCGGATTTGGCTCACCGGTGAGGCTTCCACTAGCAGTGAGCTGGTCATTAGTACTTCAGACCTTGGTGAGTAATCTTAGAATAGAAGATTTATTCTATGGTAATCTTATAGTTAGATTGCAAGAATTTTCCTTTGAAACCCTTAGTATGCTAGCTGTGAGAAATTTGAAATATTCTTGTTGTTTTGTAATGCCTTATTTCAGAAAAGCTTTCAAGAAAAATCAAGCATATAAACATCTTCTAAATTGAGTGGACAATCCTTTTCACTTAATGATCCCATTGATAAATATAAATTAATTTTATTATACAGAATATTATGAATTCTTTTAAATAATAATTATGAAAATGCATCAGTATGTATATGTATGTTCTGATAAATGTTGCTTGCCCGAAATAGTATTTTCATGTTACATGATATTTTTAAATTACTGGTTTAGGATTCTAGACCCATTGAGAAATATAGTGGTAACCCTTAAGTGCACTTGTGAACAAAACATCGTACAGGCGTGATGGATAGATACAGGCGTAATGGATGGATTAGGTTGGAGGTGGAGTTATATTTATGATGTATGGTTACCTCTAAGAATTTTTCCATTGAGATTCCAGTTGATTGTTTCATATATGCATTACTATATTTTATAAAATTTATTGAATATTTTCTTATGTTCACATTGTGATGGATATTTTCCTTAATATCATGTATTGTTGTATGTTTCATTTTTGTTAATTGTTACATTACAATTGTTTAATTATTTTAATAACTGAAGCTTCTAAAGTTGTTATGAAGTTATGACATCTAAATGGGTAAGCATATTTTCACGGTTATATATATATATATATATACATTTAAACATGATTTATAAATGTGGTTATGGTGATCATGGGATTGTCTACTCACTGAGTTTCTATGAAACTCGCCCCTTTCTTTTTCATGTTTTTTAGAGTCTAGGATCCTTCTATCGCTCCTCTACCCTACACTGATACAGGATCTGCTCTTGGATTTAGTGGATCGTTCCTACAGAGATTAAAGGTATATGAATGATGTTAATCTGTGGTAGTTGGTAGGATTGCATGTGCATGTACTGTGTATGATTGTAGGATGCCCAGTGACGAGTCGATTTTGTCCAGGCCGAATCACATTAATAATTTATAAAATCGAAGTTACCTAAACTATTTATAGCATAGGCAATCCGGGTCGAATCCAAGGATCA
>JANHAO010011395.1:0-16997 GCA_026873985.1 Saraca asoca | reverse complement strand
CTAGAATAAGGTTGGGTTCCCATCATTTAATGACTATAGGTTTTAGTCCCATCTTAGCAATGAAGTCTTTAATCTTTTCCCTTGACAAACCTTTTGTTAGTGAGTCTGCTAAATTATTATAGGACTTTACTTATGTGATGGTAATTATACCATCTCCTAATAATTGTCTCACAAACTCATGTCCCAAACTTATGTGTCTAAACTTTCCATAATAACCTTATTATATGCTCGAGACATGGTTGACTCATAATCATAGAAGATCGAAATGGCTATCCTTGGCTATGGCCACAGTTCAATATCTAATAACAAATTCCTTATCCATTCCATTTCTTTACCTGTAGTTGATAAAGCTATAAATTCAGCTTCCATTGTAAAATGTGAGATACACATTTGTTTCTCTGAGGCCCAGCTTATGACTCCACCACTTATAGTGAAAATCCATTATCTAGTGGATTTATTATCACTAAGATTTGTAATCCAACTAGTATTAGAGTAATTTTCTAGTATAATAGGATAACCATTATAATGTAACCCCAAATTTATGGTTTTCTTGAGATAACCAAAAACTCTTTTTATAGATTTCCAGTGATCAGTCCTAGGTTTACTTGTAAATCTCGATAGGTTGCATAAAGCAAAAACTGTATCTGATCTGGCATAATGCATAGCATACATCAAGCTTCTAATAGCACTCACATATTCTAATTGTGCTACTGTTCTCCCTATATTTTCCTCTAATTTAAAATTAGAATCACATGGTGTATTGGAATTCATAACACTAAGATGTTTAAATTTTTCCAGCAACTTCTTAATGTAGTGCTCTTGCCCTAATGTAAAGCCATCCTTATACTTATACACTTTTATTCCCAATATAGTATCTACTTCATTTAAGTCCTTCATCTTAAACTTAGAAGCAAGATACTATTTAGTCTGATGAACACCTTCTAAGTTCATCCTGATTATTAGCATATCATCTATGTAGAGATAGATAATCATGCCATAATCTTTAATAAATTTAAAGTATATACACTTGTTTGCACTATTATATGAAAAGCCATTTGATAAAACCACTGAATCAAACTTCTAATGCCATTGTTTTGGCACCTATTTTAAGCCACATAAGGACTTAACCAACTTACAGACTTTTCCTTCATTTTTGAGTAGCACATAGTCTTCTAGTTGTTCCATGTAAACTTCTTCATTAAGGTCTCCATTTAAAAAAGATGTTTTAACATCCATTTGGTGCACGTGAAACTTATAAGTAGATGCTAATGCTATAAGAATCCTAATGGAAGTCATCCTAGCCACTGGTGCATAGTGAGCCATCCATATTACGTTTTCTTCTAAATACCCACTTGTACCCTAGGCTTTGACCCTTGAGGAAAATCAACTAAGATCTAAGTATTGTTGGATAATATTGAATCCATTTCATCATTCATGACTTCTTTCCAAAAAAATGGAATCTTTAGAAGTTATTGCCTTTTTATACATTTGTGGACCACTCTCCACAATTAGCATAATAGGAATCTTGTTTATTACAGAATCCCTAGTTCCTTCAATAAGAAAGTTATAACTTGAGAAGAAATAAAATTTGGACCTAAGTCCTTTTCTATTATCATTCTTTGACTTCTTGGTTCAACAAACTCATTTTCACATATATGTTTGTTCCTTTGATCATTTAAGATCGATTCTATAGAAACTAAATGGTGATCCACTTAAGAATCTTCCATTGTAGGATTTAATTCATTATAGCATTTATTTTCAATAAATTTCACATCTCTAGTTTCAACAATTGTATTAGATACTAAATCTAATATCCTATATGCCTTAGAATGTTAGGCATATCCCATGAAGATGCCTTTATGGCTCTTGGATCTAATTTAGTTCTCCTTTGATCGAGAACTTGATAAAAGGCTAAACATCCCCATACCTTAAAATAATTTTAGGTTAGCTTTCCTTCCTTTCTATATTTCATATGGAGAAACCTTTCTTGTTTTTGACTGTATCCTATTATGAATGTGACAAGCCATCAGTAATGCATCACCCTAAAGATTGTGTGGTAAATTAGCATTTAACACCATAGAATTAACCACATCCACTAAGGTATGATTCTTTTTCTTTGCTAAACCATTTTTTTGCAGAGTTGAGGAACAAAAGATTGATGTACAATACCACATGTATCACAAAACGAAATGAATTCAGTTGAGAAATATTCTCTACCTCTATCACTGCGAACCAATTTTATTTTCCTACCATGAAAATTTTCTACTTCTAATTTATATTTCTTAAATATTTCAAATGCTTCATCTTTATTCCTTAACAAGTGGACATAGGTATATCTAGAACTATCATCGATAAAAGTTACAAAGTACCTTTTACCTCCTTTAACGATATTACCATTTAATTCACATATATCACTATGTATAAGTTCTAGAACTTGAGTGCACCTTTCAACTTTTGGAAAAGGTTTCTTAGTAATTTTGGATTGTATACAAATTTCACATTTCTTTTCAAAATTCTTATTACTATGATCAATATAATTATTTTTATGCATGTATTAAATTGACTTATAACTTAAAGGTGCTAATATACTATGCTACAAATCATAAGAATCAAAATATACACAGAACATTCATTTCATTATTAAGACTGAACTTAAACATGCCTTTACTACAATATCCTTTTACAACATACAAGTCATTCTAAAATAAGATCACTTCTTTAGAGTGATTGTCTTTCTTCAAGAGTAGACAATCTTTGATATAATGCCCTTTTTTATGGCAATGATGACACACCCTTTGTCTTTTTTTGTCTTTCTTTATGTCCACTGAGAACATGACTTTTTTTTACCTTTGCCAACATTTCTTTCATCAATATGATTCATCTTAGAATTGTGAGAAAAATACACTGCATCATGTTTTTTATTTTCCTTTTCTATACGTAGATGCCTTAGTAATTTTTCAACAGTAAAATCTTCACCAAGGTGTACAAAGTTTCTTCCTATAATCATTCCAACTCTAATTTTGAAATAATTGTTCTAACTTGTAATGATTCAAGAACTATCACTTGTAGATCACGGAGTCTACTAACTAAGATTTGTAACTTATGAACTTGATCCATGATAGGCACAACATTAGCTATATTAAACTCAAAATATTTCAACATAATAAATTTGTCAATACCTTGTCATTCATTGTTGTATTTTTCCTCCAAAGATTTCCAAATCTCCATTGGTGATTGTATCGACATGTATAGATCATAAAGCCTATCGGATAAGATGTTCAATTGAGCAACGCTTGCTTTCTCTTCATCTATGGCATCCTCAGTAGCATCTGGAACTAGTGCAATATTTGGATCAAGTACATAGGCAAAGTTGAGTACCAAAAGGAGAAACATCATTTTATCTTCCCACCAATTAAAATTAGTGCCATCAAATTGATCTAACTTGACAAGCTCTTGATTCATAACCTTGAAAGCAACACTTTGATCTTGAGCCATCTTGGGAATATCTCTAAAAAATTGTTATAAAACAATGATACAAATGGTTAAGATTACTAAATAATAAGATGTTTCAAGGCATGATTGTGTCACTTTCTTTAGAGAATACAAAGTGATAACACATCCTAATCACTTTATATTCTTTACCTCTTTTATTTTCTTCAATTTATCTTATTATTTTTCATATATTATTAATATTGGAAAAGAAAAACCTTTTATGATGAATTGTTTTTATACTCTTATGTGTCTCATATATATATATATATATTTCATTATCATTTCACTTTTTTATATTTTTTTGTCATGGAAACATGAATAGTAAAAATGCAATTTGTATCCATATCTCTATATGCTTTGTGTTCTGTTATATTATTGTATCATATATTATACATGAGAAGGGGTCAATTGATACCACTATAAAAATTTACATTCTTATTTCAAATCCATATCATTTATTTTAACTTCATCTAATGACTGCAAAATATTTGATTTAGAAATAAAGATTTAATGCTAATAATGAGAGAAGATTCATGTCAAATTTATTTAGTTATTTTCTCTCTTGTAATAATAATGCAATACCTTACAAAAATGGGGAAATAGAAAAAAAAATTTAGAGGGATTGAGGTGAAGCTTTAAAAGTTTTCATTGGGGCCGTAATGTAATTTTTCCTTTTTCCAAAAGGACTTTTTTTGAAGATGTTGCTGAGTCAATGGGGAAAACTACAATTTGCCTCACTTCATTTTATGATATAATTTTCTAGCAGCTCCCCCTTTCTCCCTCGTGCATTCTGCTTCAGCCAAAAACCATCCCTATTATGTTGTCGTCCCTTGCTTTGATGCCATCTTCTTCAGCCCGTTATTGTCTAGCGAGCTTGGACTGCTAGTCACCTCCCTTCCACCTCTCCAATGCCTCCCCATCACCAACCTAGCTTAGCAGCAGCAGTCTTCCTCTTCTCCAATGTTGCTCGGCTAGGTGTGAGCTAGCTTTTTCAGTGGCAATCCAAGCAGCTCCAAGCTTCTCACTTGCACTTTGGATGGAGGTGAGTATTCCTAGAACAAAAAATTTATTTTCTAGGAAGCCTACAATAAGTTTTTATGTAGATCTAGCTTGAAACCCTTACCCATCAAAGTTGAAGGAAATTGAAATTTTCTTGTTAAATTGCTTCAGTGAAATTCCTATTGAAGAACCAAGCATACCGACATCAAATTTTGAGTTTCAAATGAATATCCAAAGAGGTGGCATTGCTACTTGATTTTGAAGTTTCAACATAGATATTGAAGTTTAATGTTAGTGTAAGATGGGTGTGCTTAGTTAAAGGACTTTAAATTTAAGTTCAAGTATTGATTTTGATACTGATTATACCCAAATAGGTTGAGTGACTTGATTTTCCACATTGGCTGATCTAACTTTTTAAAAAAATCTTTGAGGTGAGTGGATAATCCTAGTGGTATGACAAATCCTATTTGTAATACAAAATAATTTTATGATATGGATTATTATGATTTTTGAATAATGAAATTTTTTATGTTACCTTGTTTTGAAAGTTTAACCATATATTGTATACATATATGAATATGAATTGCTCTGATGAAATCATGCATTTTATCTTGATTTATGTTGCTGGAACTAGTGATTTCATTTTACTATATGATGTATAAATATAAAAATGATTTAGCATATTTTCTCATCTTATAATGATTTTTGTTTATGAAAGCAAGGATTTCATATTATGTAATATGCAAATGTTATCATTTTTGAAACTTATGCTATCTAGAATATTTAATGATATGTTTGGATTATTGATATTATGATATAAATGAAATGTCTTTTATTTGTGAAGAGATTAGTAGTATAATGTTTTCAAATGATTTATTAATTTGAGATCCTGGATCCATTGGAAATTCATTGGAAACTCTCAAGTGCACTTGTAAATAGAATATGTGATGGAGAAAATAAGAGAGAGATATGTGAATATACGAATATAAGAGTATTTGAAGGCATATTGGATGGATTATGTCTATAATGTTACGGTTACCTATAGGAATTATCCTTTGGGATTCTAGTTGAGTATTTTGCTACTTAAGTATTGTTAAATTTTAGAAAGTGTTGTTGAATTTCTCCTATGTTTACTCTATGATGGATATTTTTTTACATGGTAGCATACTTGGTTGCTCATTTTATTTTGTTGAATACCATATTTTAATTACTTAACTTTCTTGATGGACGTAAATTTCCAAACCTATTTTGAGATTATGACTTCTAAACGGGTAAGTTTATCTTCACGACTATGTACATATTTTATCTTTTAGATTTTGAATCTAATTTATAAACGAAGTTTTGATTTTCTATGAGATTATTAGCTTACTGAGTTTCTAAGAAACTCACCCTTTTATATATATATTTTTTAGAGTGCAAGGGTACCTCGACGATTCCACCATATCAAACAAGTTCAGGATCTGCTTATTGATTGAGTAGACCACCTTCTGTGGAGTTTAAAGGTATATTAGTGGTTAAGACTATGGCAATTGGTAGATTTGTTATATGCATTATTTTGAGTGATGAGTGCCCAGTAGGATATAGATTTGTGTTATCTGGGCTGTTGTGATTTTGTATTGTTGTACGGGATATGTTGGGCATGTGGCCCTTGTTTGTTGTAAAGGCCTTGAACCTAGGTGTCCGAAAAATAGAGGAAAATCTACAATTTTTGGTAGAATTTGATATGTGAATATTTGGTTATGCATCAATGTATTTGAGTCTTTGGTATGTTATTTTGCATTATGAGGATTGTAGGGAGTTTCCTAGCAATGACCTTCTACACCAATCACGTTTCATGGATCGAGGCATGACAAAGTTGGTATGAGAGCATGGTCAAGGTTTTAGGTGCATGGCTAGGGATGTCAAACTACCAAATTGGGATAGGCATACTAAGTTCATATTAGTGCACTTGGGAGTACGACACATAGATAAGGATATGTTGATGCCTATGCCATGAATATGTTGAAAATTTCTGCATTACCTAAATTTTTCAATCCTACATGTATAAATGTATTTGAATCTTGTCTAAACAAACTTTTCTATTTCATAATAGGAAAATTGCCACCTAGAAATTGATCTTTGGCTCACTCTAGATGCCGACCGGTAGGAGCATCTGAAAGAGCCTCCCATGAACCATCTTCCTCCTAACCTTTACCTTGAGGCCAAGGTAAACCTAGGGGCTAAGGCCATGCTAAGGGCTAAGGCAATGTTGAGCAAGCAAAAGTGCAGCCATAAATTCCCCCAACCTAAATCAGAGGCTCCATCCATATCTGGAGCTTCAGCTAGCCCTTCTACTTCAAATGCCCCTACGTGCCTATAGACTTATGAAGAGTTATAGGTGAACTTGTGGATGAATTAACTCATCAGAGATTATAAAGGCAACAAGAGAGGAAGAAAGTAAGAGTAGCCCTGAGTAGTACAAGAAAGAGATTTAGATCTCAGGGCATTAGTGGAGATTTCAAAAGGCAGACATCTGCAACTTCTGGTGCACCTTCCTCTTAGAGACCTAAGTTACCTATATCCTTACAACATTCAAGTGTGGATACTCAGAGTAAAAGGCTCATAGATGTTACTACTTTTAGTTATCCTCCTCCTAGGGGATCTAATTCAAGCCGTCCTACTTCGGTTAGATTCGATGCACCAAGATTGTGCCAAATCTATGGGAAAATTCATTCAGGCATTTGTAGGTGAAAAGCTATAGCTTGTTACAAATATGGTCAAGTAAGCCACCTAATGAGAAACTACCCCTACTCTTTTACTCTGCCTAGTGACATCAGAGCTATGGGTACATCAGGGAATGTTCCATCTCGATTTGCGCCATCTATAAGGCCCCTAGTGTCTAATTCTACTACTAGAGAAAGAGGTAGGAGCTCAACTAGTAGAGACCGTGATAGTGGCCAAAGAGCTATTAGGAGGGTATACACCTTGACTAGGCAGGATGCCCAAACTTTTGATGCTGTGATCATAAGTACCTTAACTATTGATTCTATTTCAACTTATGTATTATCTGATTCGGGTGCAATCCACTCATTTGTATCTTCTTATTTAGCTATGTGACTTGTTAGATCCTAAATCCCTTTAGAATCACAAGTGTTGGTATCTACTCCCTTAGATCAAACATTGACAGCTAGTGAAATGATTTCCTCTTGCAAAATCAGCATGTGTGGAACTATTTTGCCTGCCAATTTAATTGTGTTAGACATGGTAGACTTTGATGCTATCTTAGGCATGGATTGGTTATTGAACATTATGCTTGTGTTGATTGTCATAACAAACTAGTCAGTTTTGACATACCAGATAGAAAGGTTCTTGTACTGTAAGGAAACGAAGGTGTTGTTCCTATAAATCTAATTTTGACCTTGCGTGCTAGTAAGATGATTAAAAAGGGACATGAGGCTTACTTGGCATTCATTTGGGACACAATACCAATGGAATAGAAGGTAGAAAATGTGCCGGTGGTTCAAGAGTTCTTAGATGTCTTCCCAGAAGAACTACCTAGAATGCCACTAGAATGAGAAATAGAATTTCGTATTGATGTTGTTCCTAGAACTAATCCCATCTCCATTCCATCATATCATATAGCACCAGCTGAGTTAAAAGAGTTGAAGGTGTAATTGCATGATTTGATAGATAAGGGTTTTACCCATCCCAATACTTCCCTTTAGGGAGCTTCTATGTTGTTTGTAAAGAAGAAGTATGGAACCTTGACACTATGCATTGATTATAGGTAGTTGAACAAAGTCATAATGAAGAACAAGTATCCATTGCCTAGAATTGATGATTTGTTCAATCAACTCTAAGGCACTCAATACTTTTCTAGGATCGACTTGCGATCAGGTTACTACCAGTTGCGAATTTGAAAAGAAGACATTCCTGAGATAGCTTTTTAAACACGGTATGGTCACTATGAATTCTTGGTGATGTCTTTTTGACTAATAAATGCTCTTATAGCTTTTATAGACTTGATGAATAGGATCTTTAAACCTTTTTTGGATCAATTTGTGATTATATTTATTGATGACATCTTATTGTATTCCACTGATGACCAGACTCATGAACAACACTCAAAATAGTGTTGCAAACTCTCAAAGAGCATCAACTCTATGCCAAATTTTCAAAATATGAGTTCTGGTTAATGAATGTAGCCTTTCTAGGACACATGGCTTCAAAAGAAGGTATCAGTATGGATTTTAGGAAGGTAAAAGCGGTTCAAAACAGGCCTAGACCCATTTTAGTGATGGACATTCATAGATTCTTAGGTTTAGCTGGGTATTAGCCCCATTTTATGAAAAACTTCTCCTACATTTCAGCTCTACTGACTAAGTTGACTCAAAAGCATGCTAAATTCGAATGGTCTGATTCATATGAAGTGAGCTTCCAGTGACTTAAAGAGTGTTTGACTATGGCACTAGTGCTGGCCTTATCCACCAGTGGCGGTAACTATACCATATATTATGATGCCTCTAGAATTAGTTTTAGGTGTGTTTTGATGCAGCAAGGCAGAGTCATAGCCTATGCCTCAAGGCAACTTAAGAAGCATGAACAGAACTATCCCACTCATAATTTGGAGATGGCTGTAATCGTATTTTCCTTGAAGATTTTGCACCATTATTTGTATGGTGATAAATGTGAAATTTACATTGACTACAAAAGCTTAAAGTATATCTTTGAGTAGAAAGACTTGAATTTGAGGCAATTCCATTAGATGGAATTTGTGAAAGATTATGACTGCACTATTTTGTATCATCTGGGTAAGGCCAATATGGTAGCTAATGCTTTGAGTAGGAAGTCTATGGGAAGCCTTGCTCCCATTGAGGTTCAAAGGAGATCGATTATTCAAGAGATGCATGACGTAGAAACTGGTGGAACTCAATTGCAAATAGCAAAACTTGGAATATTCATAGCTCATGTGCAAGTGCAGTTTCCCTTGGTGGATCAAATTGTGATTGCACAGGCTCAGGATGCGAGCATAAACAAGTTACTAGATAAAATGAGGAAAGAACTAGATGTTAGTTTGACAAAAGATAGTAAGGGAGCCTTGATTTATCATGGTTACGTGTGGATGTCAGAAGTTTCTAATTTGTGACAATGACTCATACATATGGCTCATTGAACTTCTTATACTATGCATCCTGGTAGCAATAAGATGTATTAGGATCTTAAGATAGGCTATTGGTGGGAAGCAATGAAATGAGACATAGCGAAATTTGTTTCCTGATATCTCACATGCCAACAAGTGAAAGTTAAAAACTAAAGACCCATAGGTCTACACCAGAATATACACATTCTTGAGTGGAAATGGGAGAGAGTGACTATGGATTTCCTTACTAGGCTACTAAGAACTCCAAAAGGGTATGATTCAATTTGGTGATTGTAGATTGCCTGACCAAGAATGCTCTTTTTTTTCCTGTGAATACAACTTATTCAATCTCTCAGTATGCCTAGTTATACCTGGATCATATTATGTCTTTACATGGAGTTCCATTGTCAATTATATCCGATCGAGGTACTTAATTTACTACTCGATTCTAAAGATTTTTTCAAGAGACTTTGGGGTCATAACTTCATTTCAACATAGCTTTTCACCCCTAAACTGATGCTCAATCTGGAAGGACCATTCAATTTTAGAAGACATGCTTCAGGCTTGTATGCTAGAATTCAAAGGTAGTTAGGAGAGATACTTACCCTTGATTGAATTTGCTTATAATAATAGCTACCATTCTACTATTCAGATGGCTCCTTTCGAAGCATTGTACGGAAGAAAATATAGATCTCTAATCAGATGGTTTTAAATAGGAGAGGTGAAGCTATTGGTCCCAAACTTGGTGCAAGACATAAATCACAAGGTCAAAATCATTCAAGAAAAGTTATCAATGGCTTGAAGCCATCAAAAGTCTTATGCTGATAAGAGAAGAAGGGCTTTGGAGTTCCAAGTGGGTGATCAAGTGTTCTTGAACATATCACCCATGAAAGGAGTAATGAGATTTGGCAAAAAAGGGAGCTAAGTCCCCGATATATAGGCCCATTTCCCATTGAAAGAAGGATTGGTGCTGTGGCATACAGGTTGGATCTACCTCTAGAATTGGAAGGTATTCATCCTATTTTTCATGTATCTATGTTGAAGAAATATGTGCCAAATCCATCTCATATCCTTCCTCAAATTCCAATTGAGTTGGATAGCCATCTTACGTATGAGAAGTGTTTGGTGGTTATAGTTGATTGTCATATAAGAAAGCTTCACTCTAAGGAATATCCATCGGTGAAGGTCTTGTGGGAAAACCATGGGAAAAAGGAGATGACCTGGGAGCCTAAGTCCTTCATGATGAATAAATACCCTCAACTGTTTGAATGATCTAATTGTATGGATCTTCACTTTTTATAACTATGCTTTTAGAATTCGAGGAAGAATTCTTTTGTTAGGGGGAAGAGTTTGTAATACCTCAAAAAAGGGAAAATAAAAAATTCTTTCAAAGAGAACAAAGTGAAGCTTTAAAAGTTTTCACTAGGGCCGTAATGTAATTTTTTCTTTTTCTAAAAGGATCTTTTTAAAGACATTGCTAAGTCAATTGGATAAAACTACAATTTGCCCTTTTCATTTTATGATATAATTTTCCAGTAGCTCCCTATTTCTCCCTCATGCGTTTTGCTTCAGCTAAAAACCTCCCTTATTGCGTTGCCATCCCTTGCTCCAACGCTATATTCTTTAGCTCGTCGCCATCCGACAAGCTCGGGCCATCGGTCACTTCCCTTCCACCTCTCCGGCACCTCCCCATCACCAACCTAGCTTGGCAACAATGGTCTTCATCTTCTCTGGTGCTATTTGGCCAAATGTGAGCTAGCTTTTTCATTTGCAATCCAGCCAGCTCCAAGCTTCCCACTTGCACTTTGGATGGTCATGAGTATTCCTAGAACAAAAAATTTATTTTAGAGAAAGTCTACAACAAGTTTTCAAGTAGATCTAGCTTGAATCCCTCACCCATCAAAGCTAAAGAAAATATTCAATTTTCTTGTTAAATTGCTTCAGTGAAATTCCTATTAAAAAACCAAGCACACCAACATCAAATTTTAAGTTTCAGCTGAATATCCAAGTAGGTGGCTTTACTACTTGATTTTGAAATTTCAGCTTAGATATTGAAGTTTAATGTTAGAGTAAGATACGTGTACTTAGTTAGAGGACTTTAAATTTAAGTTCAGGTATTGATTTTGATACTGATTATACCCAAATAGGTTGAGTGACTCAATTTTTCACGCTGGCTGATCTAGCTTTTTAAGGAATCTCTAAGATGAGTGGATAATCATACTCTTTTGATAAATCCCATTTGCAATACAAAATAATTTTATGATATGGATTATTATGATTTTTGAGTAATGGGTTTTTTTATGTTACCTCTTTTTGAAAGTTTAACCATATGTTGTATACATATATGAAAATGAATCACTGTGATGAAATTATGCATTTTATCTTGATTTATGTTGTTGGAACTAGTGATTTCATTTTACTATATGATGTATAAATATGAAAATGATTTAGCATATTTTCTCATCTTATAATGATTTTTGTTTGTGAAAGCAAAGATTTCATATTACGTAATATGCAAATGTTGTCATTTTTGAAACTTATGCTATCTGGAATGTTTGATGATATGATTGAATTATTGATATTATGATATGAAGAAAATGTCTCTTATTTGTGAAGTGACTTAGTAGCATAATGTTTTTGAATGATTTATTGATTTGAGATCCTGGATCCATTGGAAATTCATTGGAAACTCTCAAGTGCACTTGTGAATAGAATATGTGATGGAGCAAATAAGGGGGAGATATGTGAATATATGAATATATTAGTATTTGATAGGCATATTGGATGGATTATGGTGATGTTTATGATGTTATGGTTGCCCCTAGGAATTGTCCTTTGGGATTCCAGTTGAGTATTTTGCTACTTGAGTATTGTTAAATTTTAGAAAGTGTTATTGAATTTCTCCTATGTTTACTCTATGATGGATATGTTTTTTCATGGTAGCATACTTGGTTGCTTATTTTATTTTGTTAAATACCATATTTTAATTACTTAACTTTCTTGATAGACGTAAGTTTCCAAACCTATTTTGACATTATGACTTTTAAATGGGTAAGTTTATCTTCACAACTATGTACATACTTTATCCTTTGGATTTCGAATATGATTTATAAACAAAGTTTTGGATTTCTAATAGATTATCAACTCACTGAGTTTCTATGAAACTCACCTTATTTTTCTATAAATATTTTTTAGGGCCCAAGGACACCCCTACCATTTCATCACATCATACTAGTTCAGAATTTGATAACTGATTGAGTAGACCACCTTCTACGGAGTTTAAAGATATATTAATGGTGAAGACTGACAATTAGTAGAATTGTTGTGTGGTAGAATTGTTGTGTGCATGTATTTTGAGTGATGAGTGCTTAGTAGGATATAGATTTGTCTTATCTGGGCCATTGTGATTTTGTATTGTTGTATAAGATGTATTGGATGTGCAGCCCTTGTTTGTTGTAAAGGTCTTGAGCCTAGGTGTTTGAAAAATAGAAGAAACTCTGCTAGATTTTTGGTAGAATTTGATATGTGAATATTTGGTCATGATTCAATGTATTTATGAGTCTTTGGTATGCTATTTTGCATTATGAGACTGTTGACGATGAAATTTAGTTCGTATGGAGAGACCAAATCTCAGCCAACAGGGATCATCCGATGGACCCCAAACAGCAACCTGGTATAGAAATCAGAGGAAGAAGAAGGAAAACACATAGCAGACGCAGAGATATTTTAATGTGGTTTGGCCAAATCCGGGCAGTACTAAACCCTACGTTCATAGCAGAGGTTTTATTACTGGAAGAGTATTTACAAGATGTAGTATTTTTACAAGAATTTCTCTCTAGCGAGCTCCATGGCTCTATGCTCTCAAAATGCTCTCCTCTCTGGTTTACAATGAAATCTCTCTCTATTTGCCTATGGCTCATCTATTACACAGAGTCCCATATATATAAAGGCTAATCCTGTAATTTGGCTTTTGCAGGCTCTCCATCAATCAGCCTCGACAGATTGGCTCTTCCTTGATCTACGTGCTCAACAAGCCATTGGCTAGGAGTGGCTTCCTTCAGCGGGCTGGACTTCTGCTAGCTGAGCTTTTGCCAGCGCATCTAAAAAATACATATAACATAAGCCCTCCAACTCGCAGTTCGCTTTGCGGGCTGGAAGTTAAATTTCTGTTGGCAAAAGCTCGACATGCCATGCTGAGATGAATAAGTTCCTGCAAATCACAATTTAAAAGATTTAAGTAGAATGAATGTCTGATGAGTCAATCGACTTCGGTAGTAGATATTAATAAATCACATGATTTAGCATAAATAGGCTTTCAGCCAGAAAATTATGATTTAAAAACATATGTCATATTGAATGACCAAGGAGGTCACTCAGATGCTTGATGAGTAGGGTGTTTAAAGTGTCGGTGGAGTTCCCTTCTAGGGTTCCCAGTAGAGTTCGACCCGGACACAATTGTGCCTTGGAAAGGTGCCTCGTTGGGAGATCTTGTTCCTTAAAGGTATTGTCCTGTTTTGGCAATCGCCTTGGGGTTTTGTCCTCTTGGACCCAACCAGGCGTACCTTGATAGTCAGGTGAAGGTGCCTTGGCTAGCATGAGTTTGGGTGTTTATCGAGCACATCTGTGCGACCTACGTGGGCACCCAGTAGTGCAACTTTAGCTCTGAAAGAGAGTAGAAACCAACCGTAATAAAATATTTAATGTTGGGATAAAAAAATTGCATCCAGCTCGTTCAAGCAAACAAGGAATGAGAACTTAGTTTTGTTCGAATGTGAGCTATAATGTTGTTAGAGCTGGAATTGCAAGCCCCCCACTCTGGGTTTCTGCTCGGCTGGGTGTTGACCTTGGAGGATAGAAGGCACAAACTCATGGTCATTAGAGTGTTCTTATTGCATGGTGAGGTGCGAGCTAAATGTCACTGCTATTACTTATCTAAAATTAGACCCAGCCTCAATATATGGTTGTTGTGCACTAGGCCATCGTCAAATTTAGTTACTGCATGAGAAATGCACAATCTCCACACTGAACATAGGATTGCATGACCACTGGACAAGCACAGCCTCCTCATGATAACAACGACTCATCATCATGCCCATTTGCGAAACCAAGTCTGGAACAACGCTGTCGGCATGAGCTTATTATGGAGGTGTTCTTACGGCGTGATGGTTGTGCAATAACCCATTATCGGGTTTAACTAGTAAACATCTGCTGTTGGTTTAGTGTTGAACTCGGGTGTTAGCGTGACTACATGGGCTGAGTCACCACACTATCGTCGCACAAGCTCCCCCATTGGAACTAAATGCTATATGACTGGCGTGGAAGCTAGTCATCGAGTTCAACCTCTGCATGGTTGCTAAGGAGCCTGCTGCTAGTTCATGTTGAACCATGAAGGCTTGGCCCAAGAGTGCGAGCTTCGTCTTTAGACCGAGGAGCTGCACGACTGGTGCGTTCGTCATAAAGCAGGGTTCGACTGCGAGACAATACAGGTTCCTCGTTGGACTAGTTTCGTTGCATGGCTGAGGAGACCGAGCTCATGGATAAGAGCTCGTCGTTATGTGAGCTATCGAACTGCTATTGTGCAAAATGAATGCCAAACCCGGATTACATTTACATGGGCTTACTTATTAACTCGAACTACTGCATGCTGAAGGAAGCTCATCATTGTTGGGACCACCACATTGCATGGCTGAGGCATGGGTCTGCTGTCGAGGCATCTCATTATGTAGCGACACTGTGCATGGCAAGAGTGTGAGCTCATCTTCTTGCGAGATGTGGTTAGACTGAGTACGTAATGAGGGGATGAATTACAACTAGACGCGAACTCGTCCTCGTACGAGCTGCTGCACGGACTGTGAGCTTGGCAGGGAAATGAACTGCAACTGCATATGGGATCGTTACCTTGCCAGCTGTTGCATGGCCGAGCTCGAGCTTGTCACGAGAGCTCTTTGCTACGTGAAAGTGCTGCCAAAGCAAGTTTCGCATGGCTGTGCGCGAGCTCATCCCCAAGTTCATGGCAGTGCAAGCTCGTTGCTGCTTGGACTGCAAAGATCGAGCTCATAGCTAAGAGTTCATTACTGCTGCATCACAATGGCAAAGGGCAGGTCTGTTGTCGCAGCCTCTTGATGCATAGCGACATCGAGCATGGCTGGAGTGTGAGCTCATCTCCAAACCAGATCACTGCACACTATGAGCTTGGCTTTACACTGTCATCATGGGTTCCCACAAGCTACTGCTATGGCTAGAGAATGTGGGTGGTGGTAACTGGTTGAGTGACAAATAAGGCAGTCCAAAGTTGAACGATTCGCTGGAAAAGGAAGAGAAGTTGGCAGTCTGCTAGCTCGTATACTACTCTCCGGTGAAGGCAAGACCAAGTTCGTCCAACCAGAGAAACAATAGATTCCGTATGATGAGATTCAAGCAGGCCAACCATCACAATAGAAATTAACTAGGATGCAAGTGGAGTCCCCACAGACGAAGCCAAAATGTTAACGATGAAATTCGATTCATATAGAGAGACCAAATCTCAGCCAACGGGGATGATTCGATGGACCCTAAACCACAACCTGGCGTAGAAATCAGAGAAAGAATAAGGAGAACACACAACAGACGCGAAGATTTTTTACTGTGGTTCGGCCAAATCCGGGCTGTACCGGACCCTACGTCCACGGTGAAAGTTTTATTGCTGGAAAAGTATTTACAAGATACAGTATTTTTACAAAGTTTTCTCTTTAACGAGCTCCATGGCTCTATGCTCTCAGAATGCTCTCCTCTCTGGTTTATAATGAAATTTCTCTCTATTTGCTTATGGCTCATCTATTACACAGAGTCTCATATACATAAAGGCTAATCCTACAATTAGGCTCTTGCAGGCTCTTCGTCAATCAGCCTCTGCAGACTGGCTATTTCTTGATCTGCATGCTTAATAGGCCATTGACTGGGAGTGGCTTCCTACAGCGGACTGGACTTCCGCTAGCTGGACTTTTGCTAGCCCATCCAAAAAATACATATAATATAGACTAATAGGGGGTTTCCTAACAGTAACCTTTTACGTCGATTATATTTCGTAGATCAAGGCGTGGCAAATAATTTCTCTCTCTCTCTCATAAAAATTAATAATGAATTACCACACAAAATTGGAATATATATATTTTTTCAAAAATATAAATACTAATTTATATAAACTACTTTGGACTAAAAATAATAGCAAGAAAATATTACATACATACTCCATATTAGAGAAGTAATTTCCTGTTAGGAAAAAAATTATTAATTAATTTGTTTTGGTTGACTAAAAAATATTAATTAATTTTATTTTGTTTGATTTGAAATTATTATTTTTATCTAATTAATTATTAATATTTATTGTTTTCGTATTTGCAGAAAGAAC
>JANHAO010011394.1:0-17286 GCA_026873985.1 Saraca asoca | reverse complement strand
TATATATATATATATATATATATAGAGAGAGAGAGAGAGAGAGAGAGAGAGAGAGAGAGAGAGAGAGAGAGAGAGAGAGAGAGAGCTGTTACCCAATTCCCAAGCATGCACTTAAAGGAAATTTGTTTCTCTTCACACACAATGCGTACTTGATTGCAGGTCAACAATGAATTCACTTAAAGCACACAATCCTAAGTGCATTATATCATTCTCTTAGAATGAAAATGCCTCAAGTATTTCAAACCCTTCTCGTCAAAATGCTTAGCTCTATCCAATATTCATGAAATGAGATATCCATCAACTTAAATTTCAGGAAGCTCCTTAGGAACCATCAATTAAAATTAATCATTTTCCGCTCCCAACAATAAAATAGAACATCTAAAAAATAAGTAATAGAGGCTAACACATAACTGAAAGATTCTGATTTTATATGTCGCTTGCATCAAATTCACATTATATGTAAGATCTATCTAAAGCTTTAATAGAAGCAAAATTCAGGATAGTAACAGATTTTCCACTAGAATTCAGTGGAATAGATGTCAGTGCAGTAAACATCCAAGAGGAGAGGGGGTACTCCAATCTGGCTGAAATAGAAAAGTCAATTAGAACGTGGCCTTGTAGTCTGGAACATGTGCTTGACATTTCACAACTTTAGGAGACCACCCATTGGTTGCAGGGCAGAAATAGATAAGTTGACCAAATACAGTGCAAAACTGGCTGCTTTTACCAGTCCAAGCCAGAATTTACCATATCCCACGAAAGTTATAAATTTAATTTCAAGTCTTTAGAGCTTAATTCAAGTACCAGTATATCAAGCTGCTACATTTGCTGTTATTAAGAAGTCTTCTAACTCTTCAAGAGCTTCTACCTTTCTTCTCATCTTGGCTGTCAGTTCAAGTTTCAGAGTCTAATTCCTGAGCAGTACATACAACCAGAGTTGCTGGATAAGTCTAACCAGCAAGTGGATTAGCATGTATTGTTACACGATTAAGCCTTATCTCTGCAAGTGGCCGATCACCTGGGCCAGTTTGAGTCTGCATGAATACAAGTGCAATTACTTTTACTTGTTTCCATATATTGTATAGACAAAGTGCCTAGAGACAGAAAAAATTATAGACATAGGATAAAAGCCGAGCAACTACAAGGAGGAGAAATTCTTGGTTGCACTAAATGCACTTTTGTTGTGTGCACTAAGCCAATCATAAGAGGAATATGCCAATAATCAGAGGAGAGATAATGCATTACTATACAACAATAAATGATGTACTCTTCTCTTGATTGCCTTAATTGACACAACAAATGTGCATGTAGTGCAACCAAATCTTTCTTCTACAAGAAGATCTCAAGCATAGGGATGGCAGGGGATAAGGCAGGAGCAGATCAGCCTTCTTTTGCCCCATACCCCATTATTGAGGACAAAGTCGTCCCATCCCTATGCCCACGGGGCAACAAAATTCCACAGAGAATTTCGAAGAATGATAGAAAATAAAAATTTTAAAAAAAATTACAAATCTTGAAATTTAGTGCTACAAATTCACTTGTAATCACTAATCTCAAACACAAATAAATAAAGCTCTAAATTCACATATAATCAATAATCGTTTTAAATTCTTTATCTCAAATTGAGATGCTCATCAATCATGTTAATTATTTATGATATTTTTTGCATATAAAGTATAATAAATTCGTAAGCATTTAGTTTGAAAATACTTAAGTATTCTTATTTAAAATGCATTACATATTATAAAGTAAAAATAAAACTATTTAAATCTCGGGATAAGATAGGATGGGGACTATGATTTTTGCCCCATCCCCAAAATTTGGAACGGGACAAACTTTAGCCCCATCCCCATTCCCACAAGCCAAAAAAATCTCCCCATCCCCACGACAGGGCGAATTGCCATCCCTGCTCAAGCAGAAGGCTGACCCCCCTCCCCCAAGTTAGGAAGAAAAATGAGATACCTTTTCCATGAGATCAAGTACTTCAAATCCATGAATGACTCTGCCAAAGACAGTGTAAAGTCCATTCAAATGAGGCTGTTTTGCATAGGATATGAAGAACTGACTTCCATTAGTATTTGGACCACTGTTAGCCATTGACAATATTCCCCTTGCATTGTGCTAGAACGCCCCAAAAAGCAATGTATCAGTACAGCTATGCAACTGTCTATGCTCTGCATGACTGCATCTACTTCAGAAAGCACATCTCTAACTGATTTTTAAGTTAAAAAAAAACCATTATACTTCAGGTTCCCATGTCTCCACATTCATATATAGACAGGGTAAATATATCCAGACTTTCTAGATATGCTCGTGTCATGGTAAATGTTTAAAGTTTGAAGGTATGGATACTTCAAAAATTGTCATACCCGTATTTTACATGTATCCATGCCATATCTATAGATGATACTATTCCATACAAATCTAATATCTGATATAATCATAAAACTTATGATAGCACATATTTTATGTTTGTTACAATCCTTTCTTTATTGTAATTTGATTGTATATATAGCTGCAAATAGTTTAATTTGCTGAAAAATTCTCACATTTCTCTCCAACCAAAGAGAGCCAGCATAAATAGCACTCTTCCAAAGAATCTTAAATTCCTTCCTACTATCAAAACCCTTGAAGTGGATAGAAAAGAACCCATCCCTATTCCAAAATTCCTTCATCATAATAATATTGATCAAGAGTTACCTTAAGTGATTCTCTTATCTCATCATTGAATTTCTTGCCCCATATACTGTTGCCCCCTTTGCCAGTACCGGTTGGATCTCCACCTTGAATCATAAAACCTTTGATGTTGCGGTGAAATATGGTCCCATCATAATAACCACTCGCACACAATGCTAAAAAATTCTGCATTTGATATTTGGAGAGTTGTAAATACACATCAACAAAACAAACTCAACTCGAAATTAGAGTGACAATGAATCTTAATCTCTAATACAATTTGTTCAAGCATATTTCAAATTTCCAGGGTCCAAAATCATCAAAATTAGTTTTTCCCACTTTTGCAGTACATGCAATCTGTGCTCAACAAAATCGTGTGTGTGTGTGTGAGAGAGAGAGAGAGAGAGAGAGAGAGAGAGAGAGAGTCAAGATTTTAATTTGGTACAAATCATCCAGCCTTGACTCAGTGAGCATCACAGGCGTTGTGCATTCCAAAAAGTAAATCAATTTAAAACTTTCTGGATAAGGTCATAATGACTATCACTTCATCACCTCAGTTACCACAGAGAACTGAAATAAATATTGGATTAGTTTATTTGCCATGCATTGTTTGAGGGTAAGGTTTAAATTTCCTGACAGTTTATTTATCATGTATTGTTAGAGGGCAAGGTTTAAATTGCATCCTTCACATGAGATGAAATTACATGAGTGGTTGCAAAACTCAACGAAATGAGCAATTCATCAGTTAAGGAGTTGATGAAGCACTATCTCAAAATTGGTCCAGATTATCAGTTCTTGCATGTCACCATCACATTGGTCCAGATTATCTCCAACGAATGGTAGGTTCTAGAAATCAGAAATATCTTCAACTTGAGCCAACAGATAACCCCCCCCCCCCAAAAAAAAAAAAAACAAAAAGACAAAAAAAAGAAAAAAGAATTTATCATTCTTCATTGTCCATTTTCTACAAGGATGATAATATCATAATAGCAATCTAACGATTCTAACCTGTTTCTAGCAAGAATCACTACTCTCTTCCCTTCATAAGAAATGGAGTGAGGTTTCACCCTTCCCCATACCTATTCACCATGTTGTTTACCACACAACTGGCCTATTTTGTATGGTGGTAAAAATCAATCAACGCAATGAAGAAGCTTCTGTTCCACTGGGTTTTTGACTGCATATTTGACTTTTTATCACCATATACCAAATAAGCACAACAACTAAAGGGATAATGGTGTGGGAACAAAGAAGCAGCAAAAATTGGGAATACAGACTATCTTAAAGTGCAATACAATACATTAAACATATACTAGGTTAGTTTATCTACACAAGACCTAATGAATTCAATAGAGTTTTAAATCTTCCCACAGCTTCATACCAGTTTTAAATACACGACAATAAGTAGCAGATCAAAATCCCTCACCATCTGAGCAAAAATCTGTTGGTACTTGGTGCTCAAATGACCATAAGCTCTTCTTATTCGATATCCACCCAAGTCAGAGACTAAGGGGCATCTGGTAAACAGTAATCTTAACCCCTGATCTGAGATTCCCTATACTAGGATTATAAATTTATAATACTGAAAAGCCTAGCATATTATTACTATAAATGTTATAATCTCATAACTCTCATAAAACTTAGGAATCAAAGATTCCCCGGAATCTTAAATTACAGCATAAGATTACAGAAAATATCAAAAAACCCCTAAATTAAATCTACTCCCTCCTTCAAAACCCAGAACACACAATCACTTAATATCGAAAAGTCCTCCACGCAGAATTGAGAATAAATTTCGAAACCTCTGAAACAATCTGCTCCAGTTCAATCTATGTGGTTTTCAAAATCTATTTCTTGCTATAATTAAATCAAACTGAAATTTTGTGGTTACCAAAGACAAAGTTTGGAATTTTTTCTTAAACAGAAGTGCAAAATTAACAGTAAAAAAAAAAAAAAATCGCTGCCTAATCTCGTGCTACAAACCAAACGAACTCCCTTTGAGATTTCTCTATCTTAAGCAATGCAGCAGGCGATAACTAACCTCGGACGATTTGGGAACCTCGTCGCAGAATATCTCGCACTTGATGTCGCCTAGGTTTGTGTGTAAAGTGACCGACTGAAACGCAAATTACAGTGAGCTTAGTAGTTATGGAAGCCAAAATACATGCAACATATTCGACGAAATTACTAAGAGAATACCACTAACCATGGTTTTGGTGAGAAATAACCTTGTACAGCAGAATTCAAGGAAGCTCTTGCTGTCCTTAGTCCAGATTCCTTCTCATTAGTTACCACGGCAGCCTCTAAGATTCTTCTAGATGCCTCACAGGATCACCCCTTCCAGCCAATTCGAGGAAGCTATTGAAAACTTTCGACCTTTGCCCTTGTAATTAATAATTGTTTTAAAGTTCATTTTATCGACATTAGTTGCAACTTTAATTTTAATTTTAATTTATTTAATTGTGATTTAAAGTATTGTAAGAAATTAACATGTGAACTGTACCGTCCTGTACCGTTAATACATTATAATATTTGTTCTAATTTTTTAATCAATTAATAAATTTTATTATATATTAACATGCATTTTTTGATTAATTATAATTTAACCATTTCTTTGATTTTAAATTTAGATACAAAAGAAAATGGAAGAAAATATGAGAGTAATTGAGATTCAATTAGGATTAATTAGAGAACACGTAATTAATATATAACAAAATTTTTTAAATTTGGATAGAAAATTAATATAAATGAATAAAATTTTAATAGTGCAATTATAAATTAACTTTTTGTGATATTCTAAATTATGGGTGAGTAAATTAAAATTATGATCATAGCACATATAAATAGTACATTTTCCCCCTTTTTCTTTTTAACAAGACAATCATGTTTTAAAAAGTATGGATCCTCAAGTTTTCTGTTGAAAAAGGAGGCAAGAGGAGGTGAATTAAGGAAGAAGATATGTATATAGAAATTTTTTTGTGTTAAAATGATAGATTTTAATAAAAAAAAATTGTAGACCACAAAATAAAAAATCACATCTTTATCTCTTTGAAAGCGAAAGAAATTGATAAAAAAAGATTAAAAAAATTATATTTATTTATCTTAAAATTTAATATAATTACATCAATACATTTTTATTTTTAGAAATATACATTTATCTCCCTCCTATTTTTGCAGCAAGGAAGATAAATGAAGATTTTAAACACAAATATCAAGTCAGTATAATTTATCCTATTTTAAAGTAATAATAATTATACCAATAAACAATATCGGAAGGTGTACAAAGTCTTATTTCCATGAAAAAGCAGGAGGCCACCTAAAAGATATTTCGAATAATATTCATCCAAAATTATAAAAGGGATATGTTTAATTTGTCCTAGAACCTAATTGCTCAAAATTTTTTCTATTTATTTTCAATATTTAAATGAAAATTTTATTTGAAATATCAATTTCTTAATTCTGAGTTTTGCCTTTTTTTTTCCCTTAGAATTAATGGAAATTGACACTCCAATAAATAAAGGGAATCTAGATGTTGAAAAGACTTTAATTTTACTCATAGAATGACAATTTTTTTTCGGGTCTTTTCATACACAACACGGCCAAGCTAAACAGAGGAAAACAACCAAACAGCTTTCGTGCAGTTTCCTTAGAGCACCATAGCAGAATAACAGAAAACAGCATCGTAGCAGAAATAAACCAGAGGATAAACAAGAGGCTGCATCTCCAGAAAAAAAAAAGGAGGAATCCTAAAGAATTAGGCAATACAAAATAATGACAACTGTAACAACCACACAACAACAAGAGGAGATAAAACATATACACAAAAGTATCCAAAAAAATTTCCCATTTCAGAAAATAAAACATGTATACCATGACCATATCTAAGTCCAGCAAACTCTTCAAAAAAGGAGAATGGTTGGAGACCCACCAAGAAGGCAAAGAATGTGCAATTGAGTAGAAGCTATTCCATGAGCTACACTGTTGCAATTCCTTGGAATCCAAGAGACAGAGCAGCCTTGTAACCTGCCAAATAAAGTACAAATATCATGAACAATAGAATTAATGGTCCAGTAAGATGGATTTCCATTACATGCAGTAACCACCATCTGATTATCAGACTCAAAGCATGCATTTGATATCTTTAAGGCCTTTACCAGGATGACATGAATAACTCATTGCTAAAGCCTCTTCCATTATAGGGGAAGAAGCAATGATATCTCCGGCCAGACCAGCCATCACTTTAGCCTGCGAATCTCTCACCACCACAGCCGCAGCAGCTCCTTTCCTCTTGTGAGAATCATAAGCTGCATCAATATTAATTCTGAAACTAGCATGGAGTCTGACGCAGATAACTCATCATTTATTTTCCCCCATCCAACCAGTTATCACCTTTCATTTTGATAGATCGGTCATTTCCTATCACTCAACTGCAATGATTTTTAATAGACTGTAGAAATTGCCAAAGACTATTCCAACTCCAAGAGGAACTTTTGGGCGTCCTTGCATTCCATACATCAGAATGAGGACAATATAGTCCCTTTAAAATATACACCCACAAAGCATCTGGGTTTGACACCAAAATCCACGCTTGTTTCCCCATAAAAGCCATATTTTGATGTTCTAAATCCCTGAACCCTAGTCCACCCAACCAGTGGCGGACCCATGTAGAGTCCAGTGGAGGCCCAAGTCCCCATTTAATTTTTTTAAATATATATTATAATACTAAAAAAAAAGATAAAATGACTAAATTAAAAATTTGACAGGGATTAAATTGAAAAGATTCTTTAAAAATGAGTCTTAATGAAAAGAAGTAGAAAATTTATAGGTCAAATTGTAATTTTTTTTATTTTGGAGAACAGGCCCAGCCCCCACTGATAGGGAATCTTGTGTCCGCCCCTACACCCAACCATTTGCTAGAAAGACAAATCAGCCCACTTTACCCAGCGAGTACTTCTCCTATCTTTCTATTTTTCCCAACAAAGTCTGGTGACTTGAGAACATTATTTATGACATAAATTCTTTGGGATTTTAACAATTGACATCGCATAAGAAGGAATGGTCTGAATTACCAATTTAATAAGCACTTCCTTGCCAGCTTGAGAGAATAGATGTTCTAATTTTTTTTTCTCTTTTTCTAACATTCAAATCTCTGTAAGACTCTGTCTTTGATATAGGCCAACAAATGAGATTTTGCCCTTCCCCATAGAGCTGGTAATCCAGGGTATTTCTGAGAGGAGTCCTATATCTGAATTTCGAGAATACCTACTATCATCAACTTGTTAAATGCAGAGACATTCCTACCAAAAATCAAACTATATTTTTGTTTGTCAATACATTGGCCCAATGCAAAGATATATGGGTTCAAAATATGCATCCACTTATAAGTTTCTTTGCTTGAAATATCATAGCATAATGTTGAATCATTTGCAAAAAATGAGTTAAAGTAGGGGAAATCTAGATATATGAAGGGCTTTAAGTCTACCATCATGAACTACTTTGTTAATCAAAATTGAAAGAAATTCAGCCACAATTATAATAGGATATGGGGAATGAGGGTCTAAATCTATTACCTATGATCCCATTTAGCTTTATTCTATAAGATGTAGCCTCAACACAAGCCATTATAAGATTGGTCCAATGGTTATTAAAACCAATAGCAAGCAACATATCCTTTAAAATAAAAAATCCCATTCTATCCTGTCACAGGCTTTGCTCATATCTAATTTCATTGCAGAAGTATTAGCATTAGATGCAGCCTTCTTATTGAGAAAGTGAAATAGCTTGTGAGCAATCAAAACATTGTCTTGAATTTGTCTCCCTTTGATGAAGGCACTTTGACTTTGAGAAATCAACAGGTTGATGACAACTTTCAACCGTTAACAAGGGTTTTAGTAATGATTTTATACAGGAAATTACAACAGCTAATGTGCCATAAGTGATTGACCTCTTCTAGATGCTGAATTTTTTTATCAACACAATAAGAGACTCAGCAACATCAGGGTCAACATGGACAGATAGGAAGAAATTCTAAACTATGTAAGATATGTCCCTCTTTATCACCTCCCAATTCTTGTGATAAAATAAGCCATTAAAACCACCAGGCCCAGGTGATTTCAAGGGTCCCAAACTTAAGAGATTTGCTGGATCAAATCAAAATAATCACCAGTGAGGTTTTGATAACCCGCTTGAGTAAGTCCTTGAACCATGATCCACGCCCTCCAGCCATATTTGATTCTGATTTGTAATTATGAGAATTTTATTCCCAACCCATCTTTGCACAGTGATAACACGAAAGAATTTTAAATTTTTGTCCCCCACCTCAACCACTTCACACTGGATCTCATCCTCCAGAGCTTTTCCTCTTAGGACCAAAGGTGACAATTTTTCCAATAGAGATTTGAACTCCTCCCTGGGGTGATTTCAATAGGCATATTCTAAATTTTAGTAATTCGACTATTAACTTTACAAATTTCCACATCAGCTCTTTTAAATTTGCTTTTGCTCTAATTTGACAAGTTAATTTTGCACTTCTCTAGTTTCCTTTTGATTGCATCCTAAACGTCATTACCCCTCTGACAAGACTCTTCATTCATCCAGAAGGCTTCACGTTTAAAAGGAGGAGGGCCACCACTAGACCCATGATCGGTAATAAGGATCAAAGGGCTATGATCTGAGTCACTGGCAGGAGAAATAAAGAGCAATGCATTCGGGAATAAGTTTCTCTATTTCCAATTGGCCAGCATTCTGTCTAACTTAACTACCATTTCCCTGTTCTTGCCATTCCACCTAGTGAGCCAACATCCCTTAGATTTGAGTTCCATCAACTGACTTTCATTGACAAAGTTTTTAAATCTATCCATTCTAATTGACAAGGAGGATGAACTTAATCATTTTTAGAAGGGTCCAGGATCTTGTTGGTCTCCCATGCACAGCCAAGGTCCATCATAGTTCACAGTTAGAATCAGAATTTGTTGCTACACCCCTTTCATTTTTTTCCAGTCAATAGATGCAAAATTAGAGTAATAAAACCCACATCCCCTCCTTTACCAAGGTCAAATTCTGCATGAATAAAATGTTGATTGTTCTTCAAAACTTCCAATTTAATTTCATTGCTCCATATCAAACATAAACCCCTGGACATACCTTTTGGATCTAACACTTCCATGTTGTTGATATGGAAGTTTCTATGAAGTTCTTCCAATTTCAATCTTTGCTTTTGTTTCAAACAAGCCAAACATGGAGGGATTCTCAAGACCATGATGTCCAATAGGTGTTGAATTGTCTTGGGCCTCCAGCCCTTGACAATTCCTACATAAGAACCTCATTGATCCCAGTGGGGTGATTGAAGGCTCGCTTCTTAGCCTTTTCAGCACATACAGTCTTTGGCTTAGCATTGAAATTGTCCCATGAATGAATTTTCTTTTCCATTATTCCATTCTTCCTTCTCCTTCTGACAACTTTCTTGCATTGAGAGGTGGTTTCCTGTTGTGAAGATGAAATAGCTTTCTCTAAATATACCTGTTGGTGATCTTCAAATTAAACTTACTGAACAACAATTGGGTCCCTATCCAATCCCTTTTAAGGTCCAAGCATTTGTGAACGCCTCTTGCTAAGTCATCAACAAGAATCTCGTTATAGCAAGTAAGATATACATGTGATTTACCAGGTCCAACATATATATAACCACTCTCCTCTTTAAGAAGTGTTGTCAGGGTCAAAGCCTTGGGTCTTGAATCCAAATCCTCCTCTATATTGGTTCGTCCTGATTAACAACTAAGGCTTTGGAGTCTTAACCATTCATTTTGATTCTTCCTGGCCATTAGATTTATTCCTCCCATCTATAAAAGCCAAGTTGACGTTCTTAGTGGTGACCTTTGTATTTTTTGGCTATAGGCCCTAGTTGTCATTTGCCACCCACTTCTTTAGTGTTTTTTCTTGGTTTCTTGGTTACATGCCCACTTTTTACCAGTAAATTTTCATATTATTTTCTATTTTGCATGTTTTAGCCTTCTTTGTCTTTTTACTTTGCTCAAAATGCACTAAGAATAGAAGTTTTCTTTTAGCGAATGAGGTTCTCATGACTTTCTCCTTCTCCCCAAATCATGCTAGAAAGGCTGGCATTTTATTTTATCCTTATTTATTTTACTTTATCAGCTTCTTGCTTTTTGCTTTATTATCAAATTATTGGTTGATCCACTTCATCATTTAAAGATGAACTCCAAGAGATTGAGGGAAACTTGTACCCAAACTCAGCAAAATAGAAGCTTACTGTCTTACCAGGTCCTTAGACTGAGTTGGTGCCAGAAGTGATTGTTGTGGATGACTCTATTTCTCCTGATCGGGTGAAGCCTTCTTCTGGTCGTTGTAAGCTTCGTGAAAGCAAAAGATACCCACTGAAGGCTCTTCCAAGGGCAAAAGGAGCCATTTTGATGACATAGATGATGAATACTGAGATTTCCTTTGTAGCCTTTCCAAGTTTGATGGGAACAAGCCCCAGGAATAGATCCTAAAAGAGTGGAAGAATGATTAGGCCTTCCTAGATTTTGATTATTGTCGCACTTTTCCTTTTATATATGTATGGGCTAGGTCGATTGGCTTTTTGAATGAAATAATGGACAAACTTATGAACTTTTCCTTTGTGTGAAATCTTATTTTAATAAACTTTTATGTGGTGTCTTGGTGTTTGTGCCTCCAATAGGCTTTGTGATTAGTTTCCTTTTGCTGGTATGTTGATCGTTCAGGTTTTTACTAATCTTTTTTTCTTTCAATTATTCTTGCATGCACTTAAATGTTGCTTTTTGATGTCTCTTATTAATACTAAGATATTTGCTTGGTCTTTTATTGCTGCCAAAGGATCTGATTAGTTTTTTATATATACTGAGGGGATTGCTTAAATTTTTATTTGTGCTAAGGGATCTGCTTGGTCTTTTCTTTATATCGAGGGAATTGCTTAGATTTTATTTATGCTGAGGGATCTGCTAGGGCTTTGATTTATATCGGGGGAACCGAGGGAACTATTCAAGCTTTTATTTGTGTTGAGGGATCTGCTCAGACTTTTATTGGTGTCGAGGGATTTGCTCGGACTTTGATTTTTACCATGGGAATTACTTGGGTTTTTATTGGTGCCAAGGCGTCCACTCGGACTTTTATTTATACCAAGGAAATTGCTTGGATTTTTATTTGTGCTGAGGGATTTGCTCAGACATTGAGACATATATGATGTGATCTTTCACTTTCATTTCACAATCTTGATACATGATTTATTGCTCTTGATGATTAGATTAGTACATGATATTGCTTTAAATGTGTTGCATTCCATGTTCAGGGAAAGGGCTTTCTTTGGATAGTTTCTAGATGGTAAATATTGTTAAGGAGACTTTCTTGCACTTTGAATAGCCTTTCCCATGAAGCTACTAATTTTTCCTTAGCTTGCATTTTTCATGGTCCACCTGCCCATCATAGGGCTTAATCACCTTTCACAAATGCTTTATTTTTCACTCTTTGGTTTGTAACCCTGGCAATCTTTGCTTTATATCACTTGTTTTGAAGCTAAGTCATCTCTCTTATCTTGATCAGCATGTCTAGCTCTTCCTTTCTCCTTTCTCCATTTCTTTGTTGTTCATATTATTCTTTTCTTTTATAGCATTGTCTAAGATCCTCTAAGAGCATTGCCTTACTCCCATATGTAAGCATGAAAGGAGTTTTGCTAGTGGCAAAATGCATAATAGTTCTATAAGACCATATGATGCTTGATAACTCTTCAACCCATTTTCTTGTTGCCTCATCCAATCTTTTGCACAAGCCTTCTAGGATGATCTTGTTTGCCAACTTAGCTTGCCTATTTGGTGAGAGGTGCTCGACAGGAGTGAGTTTTTGCTTTATCCTAATCTTAATTTTAAAATATGTGAGGCTCATACTTTTATAATAACTATATAAATATGAATATACCTTATGAAGAAATTTTGAAAGTTGCCACTGGCAAATTGTTTTTAGTTATCAGATATGATTGTTGTGGGAACACCATACCTAAAAGGAACTATTAACAAGTTTCTTACATCTAAGCATATACTTTTAGAAACCCTACCTGTAAATGACATTTTTCCAAATGAACTTTTGCACATTATTTGAGGTTATGGTTGTGAGGGGGTCTACCTCTGTCCATTTGGTAAAGAAATCAACCGATACCTCTATATACATTAACTGACTGGGAGCAATTGGAAAAGGCTCTAGCAGGTCGATGCCCCACTGGTTGAATGGTTAGGGAGCAAAATGGACATTTATTTGATTGTTAGTTATCTTTGAACTTTAAGGAATTTCTATCATTTTTCATAGCTTTGCACAAGTTCCAAGGCTTCTTGCTTCATTTTTTGCCAAAAGTATCTTGATCGAACATCCTTCAATGCAATTGCCACTCCTGCCAAATGAGATCTACAAATGCTTTCATGGATTTCCTTCAGATCATGATTGGTTTCACTTGGTTAGAGGCACATTAACAAAGAGAATGAAAACTCTTCTTATACAGTTGCCCTTTTTATAAAAAGTGTATTACCCTTCATTCAATCCTTGGCTTTTTTTTATCTTCTAATAGTTGTCTTTCTTCTAAGGATACTATGATTAGAGTTAACCATCACTCTTCTTGCTCTGTGCACATTATGTCATCCATGCATTATAGTTCTGTTGTTAACTACTGCTTTAGTGTTTGTTAGTTTGGCTAACGCGTGCTCATTCTCCTCCCTTGGAATTCTTGTTAACTTGAAGTTGAACCTTTTCAATAAGTTCTTAGCTATGCCAACATACCTTGCTAGCATTGACTCTTTCACTTCATAATCTCAACTTGGGTAATAACTAGCTAAGAATCACTCTCGACCCTCAAAGATTGTGTGCTTACTTTTTTTGCTAACTTCAACCTAACTATTAGTGCTTTATACTTTGCTTGATTGTTTATTGCCTTAAAGTTGAAGTTTAGTAAATAATCCAAGATTAAATTTATCAGTCCTTTTAAAATCACTCTTGCCCCACCGCCTTTATTATTTGATGAGCCATCATCAATCTTTCCAACCTGACTTTTCTATCTTTACAAATTCCACCACAAAGTATGCCAATGCTTGAGCTTTTACTGCCTTCCTTGCTTTATAAATTAGTCTATATTTTGATTACTCCACTGCCCAATCTACCAATTGACCTACTAGGTTTGGCTTTTGTAGAACTTGCAAAATTAGAGCGTCTATTCGAACAATGATTTGAAGGCTTTGAAAGTAAGGCTTTCACTTTCTAGAGGCAATTAGCAAATCAAATGCTAACTTCTCTATCTTCTGCTATCTAACTTTGGCATTGTGTAGTGTATAACTTATGAAGTACATTGGTTTTTGTTCTCTTTTGGTTTCTCTGATGAGTATTAAACTTACTATTTCCACCGTTATTGCTAAGTATATATATAGTGTTTCCCTTGGCTCTGGTTGAGTGAGTATAGGTGGTGTGGCCAGATACCTTTTTAGCTCTTGGAAAACTTATTCACAATCATTAGTCCATTCAAAATTTTTAATATTTTAAGCAACATAAAGAAATGAGTATGTTTATCAGCTGACTCTCATTAAGCTTTTGCATTTTTTTTATACTTATTAGGCTCTTCATATCAATTATGGCCTGACACTTAGATGGGTTAGCTTCTATACCCCTTTTAGAAATCATGAATCTCAAAAACTTATAGACTTTCACCTTGAACACTATTTTTTTTAGATTTAGCCTCATTCAAAACTTCTTTAAGGTCCCCTATGTTCTTTAAGTTGAACAACATGAGCTTATAACATAGGGTTCCTTGATTAGTTATGAATGCTGCCTTGCTTTTGTCATTAGGGTGCATTTTTAGTTGCTCGTACCCTAAAAATGCATCTCCAAATATCAAAGCCTATTGTACTATCTAAAAATTAATCAATGTTTGACAGCGGGTATGAATCTTAAGGGCATGCCTTGTTAAGATTGGTGAAGTTTACACATATCCTCCACTCTCTTATAGCTTTTTTTAACCAAGACTACATTAGTTAACCAAGTGGTATGTGAGATTTCCTTGATGAACCATGGACTTAGCAACTTGCCCACCTTTTGTCTTATCACCTTTTGTCACTTGTGACTATGATTTCTCTTCTTCTGTTACATCAACTTTATACTCAGGTTAATAAACAACTTGTGACAAGCTACTTCTTGGGTCGATTCTTGACATATCAATGGGAGTCTAGGTGAACATCTCAATATAATCTTGTATGAGCTTCATTAATTGATCCCAATTTGCTTCCCATAATTCTGTCCCAATCTTGGCTACTCTTTCATCATAGTTCCAAAAATTTTGCACATATTTTAAATCCGAACCTCGTTTCAGTTCGATAAGGATCATCATGCCAAATATCGAGAAGTGTCAAGTCTACCATCTAGCACTCATTACTTTTCTTATCCACAAGTATTGACTTTGCCCTATTAGTGCTTCCTTAGGTCTTGGCCAAACTTGTCATATAACACTTCCATGCAACTTGTTGGTCGACTGCACTTTCTTGATTTCTCCCATTGTTAGGAACTTCATTAGCAAATAGGGAGTGGATAGCCAAATTCCTAAGGCTAGTCTTAAAGTCACTGTTCCTTCCACTAACACGTGCCCTTCTATAAAGCTAATCAAAACACCTATGTAAAGCTTATACATGCTATAAGGAATATTTAAGGCATCAACATCATGTAAATATAAAATGTCAATGAAACTTCCTTGATCAATGAGTATCTTCTTAACAATGAAGTTATGTAGTAGAGCTAAAATAACCATTGGATCATTATGGTCCATATCAATTTTCCCAAAGTCTTGCTCTATAAAACAAATTAGTTCATACTGTTCCTTCCTCCTTTTCCCCTTTATTTGTATTACCACTTTGAGATATATTTTCCTTACATTTCTAGAAATTCCTGCCCCACCAAAACCTCCAGCAATTGTTTTGATCTTTTCCAAGATGGGAGAGGATGATTTCACCTATTTACCCTCTAATCCACTAGGTTATAGGGAATGGTCCCTTTTTTTGTCTTCTTTTTTCCTTTCTCATGTGTAGAACTTCTTATATTTTGAGAGATGTCTTTACCATATGAGTGCTTCAATTCCATCCTTTAAGGTAATACACTTATCTATTTAATGCCCGTAGTCTTAACAGAACTTATAAAATTTAGATTTATTTGTCAGGGGAAATTTTGTCATTTTTTTGAAGGGAATTTCATCAATTTAGCTGCTTATATGTCCTGTACTATACTACTTATTAGTGTATTCAACAGTTTGTATTTATTAAATCACCCCTGATGAGGCCCCTTCTCTTGCTCAAATGTTCTTTTTTTTGGAAGGAGTGCTATTAGATTGCATGTGCCTAATCTGTCATTGAGTGAGCTTAACTTCTTCAACATTGATGTACTTTTCAAATCAAGCTCAAAGGTTTGAGAAAGAGATAATAAGGTGCTTTGCTAGTGTTGACGTCGAAATTCGATTCATACGGAGGACCCAAACTTCAGCCAACAGGAAAGGATTCAGTAGACTCCTATCCTGCAACCTGGTGTAGATTTGAGAGGAAGAAGAAGAAGAACACAAGCTTTTTAACGTGGTTCGGCTAAAATCCTTTGTATGGATTCCTACGTCCACGGTAGCGTGTTATTGCTGGGAAATGCTTGCTGTGTACACAGTTATATAAAAGTTGCTCTCTTAGTGAGCTCCATAGCTCATTCTCTCAGAGCTCTCTCTATTTTTCTCAGTATGGTCTCCCCCTAAAAATGAGCCTCTCTTTTCATTTTATTACACAGAGCCTATATACAAAAGACTAACTCTATTATTCGACTATTACAGGCTCTCCATCAATTAGCCCCCTGTTGACTGTCTCTTTCTTGGTCTACGCGCCTAGCTGGCTTTGGCTGAAGAAGGCTCCTTCTGCTGGGCCTCTTTCTAGCCCAAAAAATGCTATCAACATAAGCCCCCTAATTCGCAGTGCGCTTTGCGAACTGGGAGTTAAACTTCTGCTGGCAAAAGCTTGACATGTTGTGCTGAGATAAATTCCTGCAAATCACAGTTCAAAAGATTTAAGTAGAATGAATGTTCAATAAGCCAATCAGCTTCGGTAGCAAATATCAAGAAATCACATGATTTAGCATAAATGGGCTTTCAGCCAGAAAATTATGGTTCAAAAACATATATCATATTGAATGACCAAGGAGGTCGCTCAGATGCACAATAAGCAGGGTGTTTGGAGTGTCAGTGGGGTTCCATTCTGGGGTTCCAGTGGAGTTCGATCCAGTAGAGTTCAACCCAGACATAATTTTGCCATAAAAGGCACCTCGTAGGAGAGGGTGGTCAGAGCCGGTTAGGTGCGGTTTAACCATCACGCTCGTGCCTAGAGGTATTGTCCCGCTGTTTGGGAATCGCCTTGGGTTTTTTTTCGCCATGAGAGCACGGGTGGGCTTTGGCCTCTCTCCCATGGGGACGCATCGATTGGCATAAGTATGGGTGTTTATTGGGCGCATCTGTGTGACCTACCTAGACACCCAGTAATGCAATTTCAGCTCTGAAAGAGAAGGAGTAGAAATCCAGCCATAACAAAATAT
>JANHAO010011393.1:0-17000 GCA_026873985.1 Saraca asoca | reverse complement strand
AGACTGCAAGTATCCATTTTTATACAATTTTCCTACACCACATGTACTTTTCCTTTTTCATTCTTTTCTTTTCCTTTTCTTTTCTTTATTTTGCCCTCTTTTTTTTTTGCCTTGAAACTCTCCAGACCCAACATATTCTTCACCCTCTCTCATCTCGACACCATCTCTTCCTACCAGCTCCTTCTTTCTTCTTCCTTTCTCCCCACCGTTTACTACTCCCAGTTTTGCCACAAACATTGCCATCTCTCAGCTGTCCGAGTCCAACTTGGGCCAAACCTAGGGCATCTTAACATTATCTGAGAAATAGAGAAGACTTTGCTAAAATTTTGATAGACTTAATAGTAGTCTTGTCATTTATGAATAATTTCAAAAATATGATTTTGAAAAATTGTGTTTTATTTGGACTTATTTGATTTGCTTTTCATTCAAATATTGCATTGTCTGTTAGTCAAGCTTGTAGGAGACCATTTCATAATAGTTTCCCATGTTGGTCACAAGTCTAAAGTTATGGCGTGACATGGTTCTTCATTTGGATAACAAAGATAACATCCAAACAAATTTGTATTCTTCATTTGGATAAAAGAGATAACATCCAAACAAATGTATAGTAAATGGGTTAGATTTTTTGTAACATCTCGAATTTTTTAAAATGAATGTTGATAACAAAATAGCCTTTTGAAAAATTTGAAAGGGGTAACTTTGAAAATTTTAAGAATTTGAAACTGTAATTATGGGATACGAAGTGTTTAAACATAGTGAAAAAAAGATTTTATGAATAATAAGAATCTTAGAAAGTGAAAGTTCTCAATTCGGATATTCATGGAGTAAAAATTTTGTTTCCAAAATTTAATATTTGGAAAAACTTTGGAAAGATTGAAATTAAGGCTACGAGTGCCTAGCAAGTGTAAACTTATAATCATTACAATGATAATTAATTTAACTTATTTATATCAAAATTTTACGGCCAATGGTGATTGCTGAGCATGTCAACTTTGAACTTTAAGTGAAGAAATTGGTAAAGCCACCAAACAAGAAAAAAAAATTACAAATTAAGGAAGAAGCCAAAGAGTTGACCAAATTTCTTTTTCCATTTTTGCCCCTTAAGCCCATTCCCGATTGCTTCACGCAAACTTTCATCTTCTTCTTTAAGTTTACTCTTTCTCTCTCTACAAACTCTCCTTCTTTCTTTAGGTAATCCTTCATCCTTTCATATAAATTTATGATATTTTTATGATTGATTCCTCTCTTCTTTCTCATCAATTTGACATTAAAATCTTGTTGATTCATGAAATAAAAGTTAAGTTATGAATTTTTGAAATATACTATCACTATTCACTTCACTATTTAACCCATGAATCAATGTGATTTTTTTTATAGTGTTTAAGGACTTGAATCTATTAGATATAGCTTATTTTTGTTAAATGGAATCATAATATGATCATATATGATTAGTTGAAGAGGAAAAATCCTTGGAAAATCTGAAAGCTAATAAGCTCTTCTTTTGTGCTCTTGAATAATATTGAATATCTTTGTGAAATCTGTTTAATATATTTGTTCTAACTGCTAAGGTAAATAATCGTTACTTTCTTATGAATTATGATGTGTTCTTGCTTGTAATTTGTTGATTGGTTGATGCAAATGGATAAAATGAGTTTTTGGTGACTGAGTAGCCAAATTTGAGGTTAAATGCATATATTGAGGTGTTGCTTAGTTTGTTGTGGAAATTGCTAAGTAATAAGCTTATTCAAACTTTCAAAACATGTTGAAACTAAGATTTTTAGTAGAAAGTTGCTTACTCTATTTTTCTGCTATTTTCACCCAAAATTAGCTTGTATGAGTTGAATTACAGCCTTTTGAACTAAATCTGTGATTATGCTTGTGAAAACCCAGCACTTTTGTTCTTACAATTTAACTTGAATTTTGAACTATATTTGTATGATTCGAATTGATACTTTTTACTCTATTTTTTTGTTTCTGATCGTGATTCAAATCATGTTTAAATTTAGACTTCCTAAAAGTTTTTAAAATTTGGCGAGCAAATACGTATTTTCAACTGAATTTCATCGATCCTACTTGAATTTCTTCAACGATTTTGATTGCGATTCTACTTGACCTTCAAGCCTGATTTTGCTTATGATTTTGATCACACGTCCAGAATTTTTTCACTCCTTTCAATTCAAATTTTTTTCTCTTTGAAAACTATTCTAATTCTTTGGGTCGAAACTTACATGAGATACAATTAAGTTAAATAAAACATTTGAGAAATTTTGAATGAGTAATTTCCAAGTTAATTATAATACTATTTAACTCAATAATTGTTTATACACAAATGTTATGGAAGCAATATGGATAGTTATGAAAATAGTGTGATAGAGATTGTGTGTTTAAGACAATAATGGAATGATGGTCTATACGGGAATAATAGGAAAGTAATCATGATACTTGTTATTATAATGGGACCCATATAATTATGAATAAGATCTATGTTTGAATATTCTTTAAGAGCTGGCATGTGGTATATGATGACTATGATAAGTGATAATAATGATAATGATATGAGATATATGAGGATGATAATATATGAATGAATATTATTGTGATAATGTGATAAGAAACACATGATTGTAATGTTGATAGAAAATGAAACACATGATATGACAATGATGAGAAATGATGCTATTGAGATACTTGAAAATTCCCCTTGAAACCTAGAATGACAAGTGATGAATGATTGTGATTGTGGAAATGCAATTACTATGATGATATTTTGGTATAAAGTTTGATAATATGCAAGAGATATTGAAAAGCATATGATGATATGATTGCTACTAACAAATACTTTAAGTGATTATATGATGAAAAGCTTATGCATGTAAAGGAATGATATACAATATTATGATTGATGATGAAATATATTAATATAAAATTGATGAGATATCCATTATGAGAATAGAATGATTCAATGTCTAAAAGATCCTTGAGACTTGATATGAAAAAGAAAAATAATGAACTAGACCCTAAATTTGTACATTCCAAATGGTAGAGGGGCATAAGGCGGGTGCTGGAGCGAAAAGGATGGGTTTGTGAGGGTTATAGCTGGATCGAAGTAACAAGTAGGTTTACATTGCTATTCTTTATTATGTTGTTTATTGAAATTGTTATTTTGAATACATTGGAATGTGACAAAATATGACTTGATTATATGACATGGTTATTGACGGCTTGGAGCTGTGTGAATAGTATATTTATAATCATTTTTCTAAGAAATTCTGAAAGAAGATTTAATATGGTAAGACAATATGATATAAACTCATATGAAGACTGAGTTTTATGAAATCCTAGAAAATAATATATTACTGTGACTTGAACATATAATGATTGATGAGAATGACTTGAGGCCATGAGAAAATCATGGTTTTTTATATTATGACAATTAAAATGTATTGTTTGGTTAAATGTTGATGAATTCATAAGTTAGGCACGAATTTATCTCACTGAGTCCTAGACTCACTCTTCTGTGGATTATTTTTGCGATTATCAAGAAACTAATGTTAACCCACCTTTAAAAAGTAAGGATAGGCAATAACTTTATGGAAGTCATTGCTGATGTAAATACTACCATAATAGAGAGTCTTTAGGAGATTGTTTATGTTAAATACTTGTTGAAGGCTTGTTAAACAAAAGTTTAAATGGGCAAGCGCCATGTTTGGGTAGTGCCTTTGTACCCTATAAAAATATGTTTATATATCAATGTTTCTCTCTTTGTCTATAAGTTTGCCTTTATTAACCATTTGAGTTTAAGTATATAAGAGAGGGAAATATTAAAACAATTATGAGTAGAAATGAATAATAGAGACAGGTTAAAGGCTGATTATTATTAATCAAGGATTGATATTTACACCGATCATGGCCAAGAGTATGGATCATGATAAAGATTATATCAAAGCATGATCTAGGCTAAATCTGTGATTATAGGCTTGCATCTAAGATTGCATAGAGTTGATTAGAATTATCTTGTGATAGCGGTTTTATCAAGTGTTAATAGGAATAATACTAATAGCATTGTGCATCTGAGAGCTCATATTGCTGGTACCATCCTTGTTGACCTGGTGAAATTTACGTTCACATCAACAAAATCAAATTGGAACCTTTGTATGTCTTGAGAATTTGATCAATTTTGTCATGTAGATTATGGAAAAATCTAGAAGATAGGAAAGCCAAGAATTTGAGTCTAGTGATGATAGATTTTTCATTAGGCGAACTAGCCCACATGATGAAGTTGGTGATAATTCTGTAGTCCTTCAAGGGATAGAAAACTTAATGTTGCAGGCAATGAACCACTTAATACAAACATTAATACAAAATTAAAATCAAGATCAGAATAGAAGACTTTGATAAGGGTACATGAAATGAAAGAGATCAAACTCCTCAGGCTAGAAATGAGCAATTGAGTAGGCTAAGAACTATTCATGAATTTCTAAATCTAAAGCTACCTCAATATATGGGAACATATTTTTCTATGGACCCATATCAATTTCTCAACCAAATTGAAAGATATGGTAGCATACTACAGTACCCTAAACCCTTGGTAATAGAACTGGTAGGGTACTAGATAGATGATTAGGTATATTACTAGTATGTTGGAATCATTAGGAGATGAGCTACTGATGCTAAACCATTAACTTAGGCAATGTTTTAAGAAAATTTTGTCGATAGATTTCTTCCTCCTAGTGTTTGGTAGGCGAATGCTAGAAAGTTTGAAAACTTGAAATAGGAAAATTTATCCATAAGTGAGTATGAGGTCCAATTCACTTAGCTTTCTCGATATGCAACTCACTTGATTCCTAATGAAACTATGAATATAAAAAGGTTTGTACATGGACTTTGCAATTACTATATTGATCAAATCAAAATTGATCCAAATACAACATATCAACAAGATGAATCAGGCTTTGTGGATTGAATTAAGGTCCAAAGAATACCATGAAAAAAAGGTGTCTTTTGGTAGTAAGAAAAGAGTTCGAATAAAAAAAGTTAGTATTGCATCAAGTGGAAAACTAATTCCGGTTCATGAAATACCACCTAGTAGGTGGAGAGAAAATCATACTGGACCATCTTGGTCACATGATCCAGTTATAGGAGGAAAAGTAGAAGGTCAATTAGTTTCAATTATTTTTGCTCTATGCCATGGAAAGAGTACAATCCAGAATTAGGGGAAACTTAATGTTAAGAAATCACTATGTATAGTTTGTAGTGCAAGGCACTTATGTACCATGTGAAAAGAAATTGATGAGATGTTTTCATTGTGGAAAGCTAGGACATAGAGCATGGGAATGTCTCATAAATGAAGGTATCTCAAGGTATCATGCAAATTCTCAAGCCCAACCTGAAAACTAACTAGTAACCTAACATATAGCTTTAAAGAGAGCACTGACTATGTACGATAGGAACATTAAAAGAGGTAATCAAAGGAGAAACCCTAATACAGCCACTACAAGAATTCACAACCTTACTAAACAAGAAGCCTAAACATTGAATGCTAAAATTTTAGGTATTTTGGAAATACATAAAATTATAAATCTGTTATTGTTTGGCCTTGGAACAAATTATCTTTTTATTGAGTCATGTTACTAAATAAACCTAATGAACTAGTGGAATCACCATTGGTACTAGTGGTTTCAATGGACAAGATTCTTCTGGTAGTTTATATGTATAAGAATTGTGCTATGATAATAGGACATAATCAGTTATATGCCAATATAGTCATGATAGATATGATTGATTATGATGTAACTCTATGCATGGATTGGACTTCTTAGCACCATGCATGCATGAATAGTTTGATTCAATAACTACATTTCATAAGTATGAATTTCTTTCTATTGCCTCTAAAAAAAGAATGCATGATAGAGGTAGGTAGTTAAAATTCAAGTGTATTACCTTGTAAGTTGTTAAATAAAGGGTGCAAATTTTATCTACCCATAACAAAAAACCTAGAGCAATCTATCCCAAATCTAAGTGAGGTTCCACTGGTATGAGAATTTTCAGTGGGTGCCAAGACAAATTACCTAAATTACCATCAGATCGAAAAATAGAAATTGATCTTGCATCTGATGTTAAATTTATTTCCATGGCGTCAATAGAATTGAAAAAGTTGGAAATGTAGTTATAGGAGTTAGTTGATAGAGGCTCTAATCACCTAAATATATCATTGTGGAAAGCATTCGTCCTCTTTGCTAAAAAGAAAATAAAATTATATAGTGGTGTATTGATTATTGTTTAGTTATTAGGAATAAATTTTCCTCCCCTCATATCAATGATTTGCCAAAGATTTATAGAGAGAACTAACAAAGGGGTATATATATGGTATATGGTTTATGGTTTGAAAGTTAAGAAATGGGTAAATGTTAGAGTGGTTGATTAAGAAGCTTATTTTCTTGATTTGTTTTATGACCTAAGTTGATTAAATTTAGAAGAATGTTTTTATTGGAATGGTGTTATGATTGGAAGGCTCATGATGAACCTAGTAGGTAGTGACCTTTGAAACATTGCATTTGGCATATAGAACACATACGCTGTTAAGTGTGAATGGGAGATGGTATAATTGGTCACAAGTTGAAATAAGTAAATGTGACAACAAGAGAAGAATTAGATATTTAAGATTGAAATTAAGAAAAGGGCATGATGATTAGCTAAGAATAGCTTATGCAAATAGGTTAGATATTAAATTAATGATTGAAGATAGATGGAATGGTCTCTTAAAATGACTACATGTCAACTTTATGAATAGACAATTTGTTTTTCTTATGTGTTTATTGATGATATCATGGTATCCTCTGAAAGCAAGGAAGAACATAATCAATATCTGGAAATAGTACTGCAGATTCTGAACGAATATAAATTCTATGAGAAATTCTCAAAATGTAAAATTTGGGTAATTAATGTTAAGCTTCTTGGTCATATAGTGTCGAAAGAAATAATACATGTAAATTCCCAAAATTAATAGCAATATAGAATTGATTCAGAATAACGAAGGTCATTAAAATTTGACGTTTATTAGAGACTCCATTGCTATTTAAGTTTTTTTTTTTTGAAAATGAACATCTATTGACCATAGGAGTAAACAACTTACTTTCTTATAAGTATTTTCTTATGAATTTGGCATATAAGCTTATACGTTTAAATTTTGGCAATATAATGAGAAAGATATGTTGAGCAAAGGACAATGATGGAATGCAATGAAATGGTGTTTTTATGAGGGGAGATAAATATGATTGAAGTAAGTATAAAATTTTGAAGTCAAGTGATTGTTTTAGTTGAGAGTAGAATTGAATTAGTAGAAAAAGAAATAAAGCTAAATGCTAAGCTGGCATATGGAGAGTAACCAATAACTATTCTTAATTACAAGTTCAACAATTAAGATCAAAGAAAATTTCCATGGTCAAAGGGATGATGGAACAATATGATGAGAAAGAGGACACGTGGAAATTAGAATTGAGAAACGAGAGAAATATCTTCAATTATCTGTCAAGGAACAAGTACAATGAATAGATGCATTATGTTATCTATGGTAGATGACTTGTTGGTTAAACCTACTATCATCATTTAGAATTCAAGGATGAATTCTTTTCAAGGGGAGAGAATTTATAACATCCTAAATTTTCTAAAATGAATTTTGATAACAAGATGGCTTTTCAAAAAATGTCAATAGGGTAACTTTGAAAAATTTGAGAATTTCAAACTATAATTTTGGGCCATGAAGTGTTCAAACATAGTGGAAAAAGATTTTATAAATAATAGGAATCTTCAAAAAGCGAAAGTTCTCAATTTAGATAATCATGGAGCAAAAGTTGTATTTCTAGAATTTAATATTTGAAAAGACTTTAGAAATATCGAAATTAAGGCTACGAGTGCCCAATGAGTGTAAACTTATAATCATTATAAAGGTAATTAATTTGATTAATTTGTGTCAAAATTTCATAGCTGTTGGTGATTGGTGAGCATGTCAACTTTGAACTTTAAGTAAAGAAATTGGTGAAGTCACCAAACAAGAAAATAAAATGAAAAAACTTGTTAACGAAGAACTCAAAGAGAGTTGACCAATTCCTTTTTCCATTTTTTTCCCCTTAAGAGGTGGTTGCCCACTCTTTTTAAGCCTACTCCCGATTGCTTTAGGTAACGTTTCATCTTCTCTAAGTTTGTTCTTTCTCTCTACAAGTTCTCCTTCTCTCATAAATAATCCTTCATCCTTCCATATAAATTTTGTATATTTTTACAGTGGATTCCTTTTCAATTTGACATCAAAATTTTGTTAATTTATGGAATAAAAGTTGAGTTATGAATTTTTGAAATCTATTGTCACTATTCACTTCACTATTTAACCCATGAATCAATCTAATTTTTTTATGGTGTTTTAGAACTTGAATCTTTTAGATATAGCTTATTTCTATTAAATGGAATCATAATCTAATCATTTATGATTAGTTGAAGAGGAAAAATCCTTGGAAAATCTGGAATCTAATAAGCTATTCTTTGTGTTCTTGAAGAATATTAAAGATTTAATATATTTGTTCCAGCTGCTAAGATGAGCAATCCTTACATTATGAATTATGATGTGTTCTTGCTTATAACTTGTTGATTAATTGATACAAATGGATAAGATGAGTTTTGGTGATTGTGTAGCCAAATTTGAGGTTGAATGGATCTGTTGAGGTGTTATTTAGTTTGTTGTGCAAATAACTAAGTAATAAGCTTAGTCAAGCTTTCAAAACATATTGAAATAAAGATCTTGAGTAGAAAGTTGAAAACAAAGTTGCTTCCCCTATTTTTCTACTATTTTCACTCAAACTCTACTTGTGTGAATCAAATCATAGCTTTTTGAACTAAACCTATGATCATGCTCACAAAAACCTAGCACTTTGTTCTTTTAATTTGATTCAAATTTTGAACTAAATTTGTACAATTCAAACCGATATTTCCTACTCTATTTTTTTATTCTAATAGCAATTTAGATCATGTCTAAATTTGGACTTCTTAAAAATTTTCAAAGTTTGGTGAGTAGACTCACATTTTCCATTGAATTTTTTCAATTATACTCAAATTTCTTCAGTGATTCTGATCGTGATTTTGCTCGAACTTCAAACTCGATTTTGCTTGCGATTCTAATTGCACCACTAGAATTTTTCCATTCTTTTTAATTCAAACTTTTTTCTTTTTTAAAATCTATTCTAATTCTTTGGGTCAAAACTTACATGAGATAAAATTAAGTTGAATAAGACATATGAGAAGTTTTGAATGAATAATTTCCATGTTAATCTTAATATTAATTAACCCTATAATTGTTTATACACAAATGTTATGGAAGCAATATGAATAGTTATAAAGATAGTGTGATAGTGATCATGTGTTTGAGATAGTAATGAAATGATGGTCTATACATGAATAATAAGAAAGTGATCATGATACTTGTTATAATAATAGGATCCATATAATTATGAATGAGGTCTAAGTTTGAATATTCTTTAAGAGGTAGCATGTGGCATATGATGACTATGATAGGTGATATATAATGATAATGATATGAGATATGTAAGGATCATGAAACATGAATGAATGATATCATGAAAATGTGGTGAGAAACATGTGATTGTGATATTAATAGAAAATGAAACATGTGATATGATGATGATGAGAAATGATGCTATTGAGATACTTGAAAATTCCTTATGAAACATGGGATGACATGTGATGAATGACTATGATTATGGAAATGCAATTACTATGAATGGTATTATGATATAAAGTTTCATAATGTGCATGAGATATTGAAAAGCATGAGATGATATGATGATATGATTGCTATTGAAATTACAAATACTATAAGTGATTGTATAATGAAAAGCTCATGCATGGCAAGGAATGATACACAATGTTATAAATAATGATGAAATATTTTAAATATGAAATTAATGAGATATCCATTATGAGAATGGAATGATTGAATATCTGAAAGCTCTTTTAAGGCTTGATATTAGAATGATGGGATATGGTGGGGAATAATGAATTGGATCCTAGATTTATGCATTCCAAATGGCAAAGGGGCATAAGGTGGGTGCTGGAGGGAAAAAGCTAGGTTTGTGTGGGTTATGGCTAGATCGGAGTAATAAGAAGGTTACCTATTCTTTATTATGTTATTTATTGAAATTATTATTTTGAATACATTGGAATGTGATAAAATATAACTTGATTATGTGATATGATTATTGACAGCTTGGAGCTGCATGAATAGTATGATTTATAACTATTATTCTAAGAAATTCTGAAAGAGGATTCAATGTGGTAAGACAATGGGATGTAAACTTATGTGAAGATTAAGTTCTGTGAAATGGTAGAAAGTAATATAGTAATATGACTTGAACATATAATGATTGATAAGAATGGCTTGAGGCCATAAGAAAATCATGGTTCTTCATAGTCTAACAATTAAAATGTATTATGATATTACTCAGAGGCTGATTCCTTGAGTCTTTATGATGTGTTGGTTAATTCTGGCTTGAGTTATACTTTTTGAAGATATGATATATACATATTTGGTTAAATATTGATGAATTTATAAGTTAGGTATGAATTGATCTCATTGAGTCCTAGACTCACTCTTCTATGAATTATTTTTGGATTCTCAAGAAATTGCTGTCAAACCACCTTTAAAAAGTAAGGATGGGCAATAAATTCATGAAAGCCACTATTGATGTAAATGCCACCATAATAGAGAATCTTTAAAAGAGTTTATTAAGTACTTGTTGAAGGTTTGTTAAACGAAAGTTTAAACAGGCCATATTTGGGCAGTGTTTTTGTACCCTATAAAAATATGTTTATATGTCAATGTTTCTCTCATAATCTATAGGTTTGCCCTTATTAACCATTTGAGTTTAAGTATATAAAAGTGGGAAATATTAAAACAAGTATGAGTAGAAATGAATAATAATGACAAGTTAAAAGTTTGTGATCATCAATCAGGGATTGATATTCATGCTAGTCATGGCTAGCAGTTTGGCCACTGGTTTAAGCTCTTCTTTTCTAGCATCTAGAGCCATCAAAGTTCCAGACCCTTGTTTAGAAACACTTGTTATCCTCCAATTTAAGGTATTCATACCCTTTTATTGAGTTTGATGTAATTGCTAGTTTTCTATCTAGGTCCTCTTTCCAATGGATAACCAGGCTTGGATTTCGAATTTCTACAAAAATCCTTGTTATTATCTAGGTTTATCCTTATTACTTTATAGGTTTCTAAGAATGTTAAGGATTTTAGGGATTTCCCAAGTCCATTTCTAGCATATCTAAACTAGTTAGATAAAATTCAATTAGAGAAAAAACTTCTTTGCAAAAAAATTAGGCATTTTTTTATGCAATATAGTTATCTAGGGTTTCTTTGAATGTCTTCCTCTAGTAATTGGAGTTGCCTTATGTTTCTAATCAACTTCCACCAATAGTCTTTAGGTTCCTTATGGCATGATAGGTCCTTTCCTCGTTTGATGTTATGGCCCTCACCGGTCTTCAACCACATGGTGAAACTATTTTAGCCTCACTTTCTCCTTCGACAAAATTTTTTTGCCACCTTGTGCCTATTTCTACTAGGAATTCTACTTGCTCAACATTTTTGTTGACATAGCAAGTATTTCCTGACTCTCTAGTCTCTGATGGTGAGCATATTTCTTTTTTACTTTATTAGCTTTGTAAGCATTTTTTTTTTTATGTTTCTTCATTGAAAATCCCTTCCTTTTCCTTATCTTTGATAGTTTTGTTTTATAAGGGGATAGTTAGCATTGGGGCCCTTTATGTTGGCTTATCTCTTTGAAAATATCAAACTAGCCATAAACCACCTTAGGGATCATGATTCTATCTCCAAGCACCCAAAGTATATGACTACAAGCACCTGAAGTATATGATTATCGAAGTCAACAAAACCCTCAATAGGAAAAAAGAATTGTACTATGAACGTTGCCATTGTTATTAGTGGAAAGCATATAACCATAACCTTTTAATAAAAATGACCATTCCTTCATTTAAACTGAAGCCCATACCTTTACCAAATGCTCTATTCAGTTTAGCCAAACCAGTCATACCAAATTCCCATTTTGATGTTATTGTTGCCTATCACCACTCATGTCATGTAGACATAAGTCGGTTAAAGATGGCTTGTGTGGTGAATTCTTTAGGTAACTTGTTAAACTTTTTGCATTTTCTTCAAATTTTACATACTAACTCCTATTTTGTTTATCTGTAAAAGTCACTAATCCAATCGAAATACCTAGCATAGCTTAAGGTGACAATGTAACAGGAGCTATTAATGATAAGGTACAAAAGAAACATGAAGAAGCCAACACCATGTTCCTAGATATGAACCACTAGCCCAAAGAGGAAAAGGAAATACCAAAGGAAAATAACATCTAGCGTGGCCAACACTTAAATGATTGAGAAGTAGGTGGCAACTAAATAGACAGGTGAGCAACCTAAAAGGCAAAAAATATTAAATTGAAATGGGTGAGTAATATATCTTCTAGACAAACTACATCACTCCCTCTTTGTCTAACTTCACAAATGCCTATTGCATCTGCTTAAGACATGACTTAGTCCAAGGTACATATCGATTGTTTCCATTTGTTTTCCTTTTGTTCTCTTACTTTTTTAATGTTGATCTGTTATACAGGACTTAAACATAATTGATATCATTTCTCACCTAGAACGGGCTGCGATTCAAGTTTAACAAGCATCGGACCCTTCCACAATCCATGAAACAGTTATTGCCCCTTCTATTTTGTCATTATGACTAGTGTTAAAGCTCCCATCGACCACTATTTCACCTTATTAGGATATTCAAATATTGGATATCAACAAACTTTCCCTTTTTGATGAGGCAAATAAGGCGGTAGCAACATTGAAGTCATTATTTTTAGAAGAATGTGAAACTTTCTCCACATCTCCCTTCATTAGAACAAGAGTGGAAGACCCTTCTTCTATTTTGGAAGCTAACTAGTAAATGGGAACAAATAAAATAAGCCATCCAAAACTTAAATACCATTTTACACAATGACATGGAGGTGGCAAATTCAAAGGTCAATCAATGTGATGCTTTCTACACTTTTTTATAAACTTTGCAAGGTTCTTTTAAGGTCAAAATTACTGTTGGCCTAAAATAATTTGTCTTTAATTTTCAAGAGCAAGTGCCTTGATTCTTGGAAAAGGTCAATGATTGTGCTATTGTTGACAAAACCCTGTGAGAATAATTAGCAAGAAAAGAAAAGTTAGTTCAATTCTCTAAGTAGGTAGCTAAGACTAGGAAGGCTTTGATCAAGAAGCACAATGCAGCCTTGGAGTTAGTCGATGGTAACTCAAAATGGATTATGGTGGTAGAGTCAAAGATTGCAGATTTATAGGAAGAATTTACTAACTCAAACTAACAATCGGAGTTAAATTTGGTAGTGAAGTCAACTAATGAGGACAGAGCTCAGCTTACCAAGAAAGTCAATGATGTCCTAAGTGATCTCAAAACTACCACATCTCGAGTTCATGAAGCTAGCGTTACCTATAAACTAGCATGGTCACAAAGAATGGAGGTAGATCAATAATAGAAAGAGCTTAGGTGGATGTTTGACCTAAATTTCAAGAAGATGTTAGATTTTGTGTGATTTTTGTTATCAAAGATTTTTTTTATTTAATAGGCTTAATGTATATTTCATGGATACTTGGCTTCTACAGTTTAAGATATTTTCCATTTATGACTTCAACATTGTTTACATTTATATGTCTTATTTTATAACTATTTCCACCAAAATAGTATATGATTTCAAATGGCCCTTACCAAGATGGAGTCCATTTGCCATATTTTAGTGTTTTCTAGATAGGCAATATAACTTTCCAAACTAATTGGGCAACATCCAAATTTTTTACATTCAATTGCTAGCTATAAGACTTGGCCAATTTTTCTTTGTTAAGAACCAAATTATCAAAGGCCTGCTATCTTTCTTCATTTAGATCTTCTAATTCGCTAAGCATGAGACCATGATAATCATTTTTATGTAGTTGATTTTGTTTCTGGACCCTTAAAGATTGCACTATCACTTAGACTGGTGTAACGACATCATGGTTGAATATTAACTTATAACTCTTGTCGACTTGTTAGGAGTATTTCTTATAGTCCATAGAGCATTGACAAGCATTTTGTGCCAATTCATTGGATTCTATCTGACGTGCTTTTTGGTCATATTTATAATTATTTTATTGGTAGCTTCTACTTGATCAACTTGGACATAATATAGCGTCAAAGCTAGCATTTTTAATCATCTTGAATCGATGTACTCTTTGATTTATCTACTAGTAAATGCCATCCCACTATCAAATGTAATTGTCCCACATAATCCAAATTGACATACAATATGATGCTCCACAAAATTGATCACATCAGATTATTTTACTTATTTTTACACAATAGCTTCAACCTATTTAGTAAAATAATTTATGGCCACTAAAATAATGTGATGCCTTTTAGAGCATGGTGGGTATATTTTTCTAATTAAAGCTATTGCCTAACCTCTGAATGACCATGGTTTTATTATATAACTTAGTTCAACTACTAGTATTCATTGAATTGCCCCATGTTTTTGGCATTCATTGCAACTTTTCGCATAATTGTTGTAATCTTTGGTCATGTTAGGCCAATAGAAACCTCATGGAATGAGGATCTATTTCATTTTTACCCTAGCTTGATGGGCATCGCAAATTCCTTCTTGTACTTTTGCCAATGTCATCAGTGCTTCTCTATTGCCTAAATATTTTAATAGTTGGCCTTAGAAACCTTTCTTGGAAAGGTTTCTATCTATTAGAATAAATTTGATAGCTTTTATCCTAATGTTTTGACTAACTAATGTGGAATGGTTTAACAAATAATCTATCAATGGCATTCACTAATCTATGGAAGTAATGGTTATAGTTTCATTGCAACATTCCACTTTAGTTTCAAAATTTTGTAGGTTAATTTAGCAAATTTATCTTTATCAATCTTGTACCTAGAGGCAAGTTGAGCCAATTTGTAGGCTTTCTCATTTTCCCACCTTGGTATATGCCTTATTATTGTGTTTTCAAATCTTTCCAAGAGTTCAAATGTTTTTGCCAAATATTTCACTACCATTGTATTTAGACATTTATATTCTAGTGAAATTTATTTCACAACTAACTATGAATCACCATAAATTTTAACACACTTTACTCTTTGATCTAGTAGAATTTCTAGGCTAGCTATTAATGCCTCATATTCACCTCATTATTAGAACATTTTTTGTTCAACGTAAACAAAAATTGAACTGGTTTTTGTTCAGGTGTAATGATTAAAATTCCTAAACCTAAACCCCCTTTATGATAGAAGCCATCAAAATATAATGTCAGGGTTTTATACCCATATAATTAGAACTTTTTTTGCAATGTTCGACTACGATATCGATGACTACCTAACCTTTGATAGCCTTCAACGAAACGTAATGAGAAATCTATCAAACTCAGTGTCCATTTTTTGACTCGTCCATGGATAATTAATTTCGATCGCATATATTTTAAAATATTGGTTTTTGCAATAATGAGAACATTAGTTGCCAACAAATAGTAACATAACTTTGTACAAGAATAATACAAAGACAAGCATAATTTTTCTATTGCCAAATATTTTTATTCTATAGAATTTAGAACTCCAAAAAGATAAAAGACAACTCTTTTTACACCTATCTTGTTATCTTGATACAAAAAACAACTAATTACATCTTTAGAAGCCAATACATAAAGCTTAAGCAGCCTTCCAAGTTGTCACGATTTGGTAGCTTGATTGTTGAAATGTGCAGTACTTAAAATTTTCGCTCATCACTTAATCAATTAGTACTAGAGAATAAGTTAGCCAATAAGTTATACACCATCTATGTTTTAAAAAGAATGAGCAACACCCATAATTTATAACATATCAAGTCAACCATAAGCACAAATCACATAGCATATAGTAACTAAATTGCATACAAAGATAACCAAATCATTTACATAGACAATCATGACGTGTTCATGCAATTCAAACAAATACGGACGTATGTGGCCAAAGCAAATAAATTTTATGAGACAATATTATGATTGAAGAAAGGCTATTTCTCTATTCACATTTAAAAATCCTTAATATAGGCTTCTAAGTGTGTAAGGGAGGTTTAAGGCACACATTTAATCTCCTAGACGAATGCCTTGATGCCCACACACTTAATCCCACACATTCCCCTCCCCCCTGAAGAGCAATCTAAGCAAAAGCCCAAATGGTAGAAGTAGACATGCTTTTTCTGAGTTAGCATAGACACTTTTCTCCTAACTCCTAAGGGTTCTAATATGCCACAACACATTGACATGAAGACAAAAATCCAAGGATCACAACTATGTGCTTATCTACTCGCACTAGACAAGTTACCTTAGTCAAAATTACATAAATGCACTCAAAATAGGGAAAATCAGAAAAATAATCTACATGAGCATTTTCCCTCAAATTCGTGCCACATAATCTTCTCTTCATGCTTGATTTTTATGCCAAGCTTCATCTGAATCTGAGCATATTTGCCTATCGAATTTGGTCACAAGTTCCAAATTGTGACATAGGTATAGGGAATGACATCACTAAAGCCAATACTAGATACCTCTTCATTTCTTGAAATGCCTGTTGATGGAATTCCTCCCAAATTCCTCCCAATAGAATTCCTTCTCCATTTTTAATTTGAGGAAAGGAAAAAATATCCTTGTTTGATTAGAAGGAAATTCACTTTGCCAAGGAAATTTTGTAATTCTTTCTTGTTTGAAGGAGCAACAATTTCTAAGATTTCCTTGGCTTTATTCTTATTAATCTCTATTAGCCTAGCCAGCTAGACTATCTTTTATTTTGATGATGAAAATAACTTTGATCATATCATATTATGTTTATGAGCTTTAATTGT